>JAJMJF010000008.1:0-291746 GCA_030563415.1 Casaregolazyma lundiana | reverse complement strand
CACGGCAGACGGTCACGTGACCAAAAAGGAAAATGTTAGGTTCTTATACTACGTTCCAACCAATATAAACATCTAATGATTCTTTAATTATTTTCTCTATATACTCTGTAAATTACCTATCTTCGCTAGGTCAGTCTTTGTCTCTTTCCTGAATAGCTTCATTTTGGAAATCAAGACCTGCGCGAACTCGTTGTAGTCCGTATACGGAGTTTCCATCAAGATAGCGAGTAGATCTGATCTCACATACTTCTTTGAGATTTGCACTCATAATTTCGGCAATCTGTAGTTTGAATCCCTTGTTTGCAGCAAGCTCCAAAGCGTACCCCATATCCTTTTCCACATTATCTATAGAGAAAATTGGCGGTGGGCCCTTTTTACCAGGATCATAAAGTCCAGCACTATTTTTCCGGAAATATAATCCTAAGGTTGGACCGCCAAAGATCTCGGCCCATTCAGCCATCTTTGCAGCCGGCATGCCATTGGCGTCTCCAAACGCTTGGACTTCTCCAACCAATTCCATCAAGCCGGTCACAAATATATTGGCAGTGATTTTCATTACTGCAGACTTTCTGACATCTTCTCCTAAATACATGATCGCCTTGCTCACCGCCTCAAGATACTCGGCAATCTGATCCACGTCTGCCTTTTTCCCAGAAGGGGCCAGAATAACACCTCGTTTCCATGCCACCGTAGAAGCTCCAAACATGGGACTTGCAATGAAAGAAAAACCATGTTTTTCTGAAAATTCTTTGCTGTAGGAACTTGTATTTGGGTGGACAGTAGACAGGTCACAGAGAATCTTACCTGGCAAAGCGTCTTTAATTCTCTCTAGCATATCTTTCATTGTCTGGTCTCCGGAAAGTGCCACAAATATCACATCTGAATTCTTGGATAGTTCCTCTGGAGAAGCAGCTGCGATAGCACCAAGCTTTTTAACATCATCTCCTTTAGATGCGGTTCGATTCCAGATATTCAAAGGCGGATAGTTCTTCTCTTTCAGGAAGATCTGCCAGTTATGAGCCAGTGCCTGGCCCATAGCCCCCAATCCAATTAGACCAATTCGTTTAGCAGCCATCGGTAGATTAGTTGTGAGATCTATGATTCTGAAATACTCGGACTACAAGGGCATTTTGTGATAAGGATAACCGTGATAACCGAAAGGTCACGTGATCCCATCGACTTGGACGGAATACGGTCGATCTAGGCCCGTTGCTACCCTATAAATAACATGTGCTTAAGTTTCTGTACAAAGTTATATAAGGGCTATAGACGACAGTGCACTCCGGGTTCCGATTGGGGATTCTGGACTCCAAATTGAATAAATCCATAGGCCAACCAGTCACTGGAAGCAAGCTTAAGGTAACGCTAAATCGCGATCACCCTTTCCGAGCAGTTTAATTTTAAGCTTTTCTGAATAAGAGGACCTTCCTACACGACTAGGAATATACTATATCTCCAAATTAAGCAATTTTTCGAGTCGGCCGGCAACATATATAATACTAAAACCTTATCTCAGGTAGATAAAGCCATTTTAATATAGTGGTTAGTATGCTTCGTTGTGGCCGAAGAAACCCTGGTTCGATTCCAGGAAATGGCAATTTTTTTTTAAAATTCTTGAATGCGTCTACTGTCTACATATTACTCCACTCACTTCTAGGACTAACAACTTCGACCCTCGTACTTTTTCTATTGAAAGCAGGAATGTTGATGTTAATGAACTGAGCTTTCGGTGGCTTTAAAACAGGCAACGGCTTTCCAACATTGGCCGCGAATGAGAGCTGCGGGTGAACTGATTTAAGATCATCAGAATAAGAAGGTGCTGGAGGGTATTCTTGATCGTACTGCCACTCTTTTCCAATAGAAAGAGGAGATAATGGTTCGGATTTAGTTCGCCGATGCCAAAAGGGTCTTTTCTGTGTATCCAGATAGTTCGGCTCAACCGTCCCGCTATCATCTAACGACGGTTGCTTGAATGCTGATGAATATTCCTGCCCGTAGAAATCTTTATCACTTAGATGAGGGTAGCTAATGCGTACTCTTGTAGGCTGGTGACTACTGGCATAGTAGCAATAGCCCAGACCCATTAACGGTAATAAAATCCAGGCGACAAATATTGCAATGGAAATGTAAAGCTCATCCAAGACTGTCTTCTCGTATACTTTTACTACGCCTTTGATTGCAGATTTGATATCATCACTGGATGACTCTAGAAAATCGTCTAAAGTGTTATCTCTCTTGGAAGCAAAAGAGCCACTGTCAATAAGCGATTGACTAACCCTAGGCAGTTCCACCTGAGCATGGTTATGAACCCACGTCATAGCTTCTTCAACTTGTTTGACCTTGTTACCAAATACGCACATTACCACATCGGACACCACGGTGTTGAGAGAGGTGTTGCCAAATACGGTATTAATAGCAGAAGTCATATCGTCCATGAACGATGTGAGGCTTTGATTCACAGTCTCAGTACCTGTGCGTACCCAGCCAAGCACGTTATCATTGATATTGTATTCAGTCGTGTTGATGACATTATTAGTACTGCGAGCCCAACTCTCGCTCATTGCCTGGACATCAAGCGACCAATCCTGGATAGTTGCACCAACTTGCTTCTCAAATACGGGGATCTCATGCTTGACTAGAGCCAGAATAACGAATTGCAATATGACCATTAGGAAACCAGACATAGATAATGCAAAAAGTGTGAGTGCTGTGTCCGTGGTCATATAGTCGACCATCCAGATTAGTAGAACTTGTCGTATGGTGTCATCGAAGCGGAATTTATCAGTCCAATATGTATAGAGCCGATACTTCATATGCGAAGAGGCCTGTAGCGTCCTGTATATTGATTTGTCGAGCTCTGTCAGTGCGGCCACCGGTATGCCGTTTTGGGTATCTCCGCTCGCACATGTCTCTATCCATCTCCACCGACACCACTCCTGATAACCTTCGAACGCTATTGTAGCAATCACTGCTAGGGCTAAGATGACCAAAACCACGATAAGAGCGATATTACTTATCCGATATAACTCGTCAAACAGGCCGCCAACTGTGGCGCTTGAGACGTATTCGCCAGATGTAGAGTTTGGCACTGTGAGGGCTGTCTTATCGATGTAGCCTGCATGGCTTTCCAAGGACTTATTCAAATCCTGCTTAATGCCGTCAAACGGCGATCGAATGAGGTTTTCTGTACTGTTTTTGACCGTTTCATAAGTTGGTATATGAGAGCGGAGATTTTCCAGGTCGGCGTTTATAGAAGATGGAATGTACCAGGAAGAAAATGTGTGGTTGACGGTAGCACTCACGTTTGTGATTTCATTGTCATCGCCGGAGAAGAAGCTTGCAACAGCACTAACGAGCTTTTTCAGTTCATCAAAAGCACTTTCGAGTTTTTCAACGCTCTCATCAATGGCTTTCTCAGCAGATATTATACTATTGTTTGCAAATGAAATAACTCCTTCTGTCGCATTAATAGCCGCATTTGCTGTTCCGTCGATAACAGCCATTGACAGACAGGCATATGTGCCTATTGTAATCTCTAACATAAATATAATTAAATTTTCAACCCCTGTAACCAAAGAGACGAGGCTGTCGATCAGCGAGTTTATTGTGTGATCGATGAATGTTACTGTCATCTTATTGGCCGTTGAAGCCATTCGCTGAGGCACCAGTGCTACTTGATGCAACGTAGTATCAGCGCTGCTGGCAATTTGCTCCGAATACTGTTGAGCATTTTGTATGGAATTTGATAGGCTCTGTTTAAAAAGGATAATTTTGGCCGTTAAAAGAATAAGCAGCAGGGATATCCTATTTGCCCATACCTGCGACAAGCGGCCATGAAATGCAAGAAACGGTGTAGGATGAGATACATCGAATGCATATCCCAAGCTCCAGTTATCGAAAAAGTGCGGGGCGTTTGGCAAGGTGAATGATGGCCACTTTTTTAGCAGATCTGGTGCCGCCAAACTCGCGTCCTTGATTCGAGAAACCACAGATGAGGATTTACCCAAAAGATATTTCCAGCGAAATTTAATATTCACCATGAAAAAAATCCCATAATATGAAAATGATCAAGAAGGGGCCTTATATTGTTCTAAAAAATTTGGGGTTCATATATGTTACAACTTGAGGCTCGACGTTTCATTATTGTCAGCCTCAGCTTGCTCCTCCAGATCCTCATCCTTCTCGGATTCAGCTTCTATTGAAGCTGTTTCATGATGTTCCTGGGCATGCCACATATCGCTGTACAAGGAATTTTCGTCTTGAAGTAGCTGAAAATGAGTGCCCTCTTCAGCTACCGCGCCACCTTTCAGAACAATGATTTTATCCGCATCTGCTACAGTCTTTAGCCTGTGAGCTATGAATACAGACGTAGCACCAGTTTCTTTCAATACTTGTTTGACATTGCGTAGTAGAGATTGTTCAGTTTCGGTGTCAAGGGACGATGTAGCCTCATCTAGAAATACAATGGGAGCCTGCTTCAAAATGACTCTGGATACGGCCAGACGTTGTTTTTCGCCTCCTGAAATCATAAGACCGCGCTCACCGACTCGAGTCTCATATCCTTCGGGCAGAGAGTCAATAAGATTCTGCAGCTTGGCTTTATTCGCAGCTTCTTCCACCTCTTCGTTGCTTGCAGTGAGCCGCCCAAATTGAATATTGTGTCTAATAGTGTCATTAAATAGTGGAGTGTCCTGGGGAACGACTGAAATAGCTTGACGCAGTGATTCCATGGAAATGTCTTTAATATCTTGTCCATCAAGTAAAATACGACCATGTTCAATGTCATAGAATCGAAAGAGCAATCTTAAAATAGTACTTTTTCCCGAACCACTAGAGCCGACAATTGCAGTCTTCGTACCACCAGGAATTGTGAAAGTTGCATTTTTCAAGATTGGCCTGTCTTCGTTATAGCCAAAGGTCACATTTTCAAACTTGATTTCACCAGTCTTGAACTGGTAAGGCTTAGCGTTAGGGGCATCAGTAATAGTGACGTTCATACTTTGAAGCTTGAAGAGGGTCTCCATATCTAATAGGGCCTGCTTGAGGTCACGATAGACGGAACCCAGGAAATTCAATGGAACAGACAACTGGAATACCAGTTGATTGACCAGTACCAAATCGCCCACTGTAAGTGTACCAGCCGCAACACCTTGACATGCCATAAACATTATAGCTGTCAAAGCTGACGAAAAAATAAAGTTCTGGCCAGAATTCAGAAAAGCCAAGGATGTAGCAATGCTGATCGACGACTTTTCATAGTCTTTTAAGGCAAGATCATACTTTTGAGCCTGGAATGACTCGTTATTGAAATATTTAACAGACTCAAAGTTTATCAAACTGTCAAGAGCAACGTTAGCAGCTCTGTTGTCGGCAGCATTGGCTTCCCGCCTAAACCGGGACCTCCACGACGTGGTGCGAATCGTGAAGAGTGAATAAGCAGCCATAGTCAGTAGTGTGAGAGTAGCAAACTTCCAGCCATAGTAGTGAGTAAGAATGCCACTTACCAGAGTGATTTCCAAACTTAAAGGAATGATATGAAACACCATGGAACTCAGAACATAACTAATACCCTTAGTTCCTCTTTCTATAGCTCTGGTAAGACCACCAGTCTGACGCGCAAGATGAAAGCCCAAGTCGAGTTTCAGAAGATGCTCGAAAGTGTTATTGGCAACTTGTCTGATGGCTTTCTGAGCGACTGACGCAAAGATGGCATTTTTGATCTCGCCAAACAGCACTGTACCGAACCTTCCAGCACCATATGCAAAGATTAGAGCGCCGACTGTGGTGCCGAGAATGCCCACCTGGCCCGCCCAATCGACATTCATGCTGTCAATAATGGATTTGAAGAAAAAGGGCACCTGCACATTGAGGACCTTGGAGGCCACCAGCAGAGTCAGCGCAATAACGACTCTGATTTTCGCACTTCGGCTATCCTTAGGCCATAAATATTTCAGCATATCTCGAAATATATGCGCATCTTTGCTCTGATCTTCTTGCTCACTAAGCAAATTGTCCTGGCCAGGCTTGGCCGGCTGCTTGTCCGGCTGCTTGTCCGGGACGTTCCGAGGGTTCAAGACATGAAACGACCTTTTACAGCCAACGTTCGAGTTACTGTACAAGACAGATTCGCGAGTCGATGCCAATGGCCATTGCTTGTAAAATGGCCGGAACTGCTGACCACCGTACTTGATTGCCTCTCGGCCGGCTGTGAAGTTTCTACACCCCGTGCTCGAAACCACAGAAAAAAATGTCTGCCTGACTCGCCCACTGCCGACTCGTCCAAAAAATCCGCTGGAAATAAGCGGCCTTTGCATGGTCTTTGGAGGTGCTGACAAACCGAGGACAATGGCTGCTGGATCAAAATCTCGGATCGCCGCATAGAGTGATGACGCACCGGGATGACGTGAGGTGCCAAACAAGTGTATTTAAAAGAAGGAAAAATATATAATAAAAGTGCTTACTTGGACGAATATTGATTGCTGTATTTGCCAGTAGTGCTGTTTCCCGAGCGCGGTTCGGCCATTGGTCCTGTGGTCGGGGTTGTCTGCCCGTAGCTGTTGGTGGCCCTGATTTCTGAAACGGCTTCCTGGTTGCCAGCCTTTGCAGCATCGCCATACTTATTCTTGTACTGAGAAGTAGCAGTATACTCAGAAGGTGCAGAGTTACTGGCATACTTGTTAGAATAGGAGGAATCGGTGGTATACTTGTTGGCATAGGTGTTGGTATAGGAAATCTGGGGTATAGCAGCAGTGGCAGCACCATTAGTCTGTGGTATAGCAGCTACCGAAGCACCATTAGCTACAGCAGCATCGTGAGATGCAAGATACTGCTGAGCGACATCTACAGGGAATGCTGATAGTCGGCCCATAGTGGTATATGGTATTGACAGATTTGAAACTGAACAGTTAGCACGGGGTTAAAACAAACATAAGTTGCAACGACTACAATGCTTACCATCGGGAGTCTCCAGAATGAGGAAAAAGTGGTTCACAACGTCATCCTGTGCTGGCGAGTACTTGGTTATGGCCGTGGATACACTGTCATTGGTTAACGCACCACCAGGCACAGATTTCTTAAACGTAGGCTCCGACGAATGATGAGCTGTCGGCGCAATTTTCTTAGTGGAACTAGTGTTAGTCGGTCCTGCAGTACCGGCCCTGGCGCCAAGGCCCCATTCGGTTAACATTGTCAGAAACACAGTAGCCAAGCCCGCTTCTACATCGACCTTGGCATGATCCAGAAGCACCTCCCAATCGAAACGGAACTGCCTCATCAGACGGGATTTGCCCACTGTTTCTCGGACTTCCTCCTGGTGTCCACCAGGGTTGATGATACGCTCCAATTGCTTGGTGTATTTACTCCAGCGGAACGGAGCCCCATCATCCAGATAGAAGGTACGCTCAGCACTGCCCAGCATGTTTCGAGAGCTTCGAAACTCACGGTGCTGCACCTTGCCATTGTAGTGGAAATCAATGCTCCTGTTTCGAATGCCGGCGTTGATGGTTGCGACCTCTTTGCGGGAATCAGCAGTGTACATGGACCAGGTATTGACGAAGAGAGACGTCCGCTCAATCACATGGGTTTTCTTGCCAGCACTATCAAACACATTGACGAGATTCCAGCCATAATTGCGATCTCTGCGAATGTAATAAATCGAGGGATTTGCATCCAAAGGCACCTTTTTTATGGCGCCGGCGCTCTTGCGCTCCACGGCAACACGGGCATCCACCACGTTGGTCAGCAAATCATAGGCTGTTCGCAGAGTTATATTAAGGACAGAGAAGGCAATATCCATATTTTTCCGGCGATGCACTTGTGAAGCAATATGTTGGTAAGCAGAGGTGAAGAGGAGGAGGCCAAGCTGGGGCTTATCGACGCACAACCATAATGGGATCGCTGTGTACACAGATAAGATCAACAGATCAACTTTCTAACAACCGCGTTATCAAGGCCAGGCTATCAACATCAGCTGACCAACACAAGGTTGGTTGATTTGTACGATCTGCTGGATAATTCACGTTCGTTGATGACAAAGAGAAGAAGCGACCTTGATATATACGCTGATGGAGAGATATACGACGGTGCGGTCAGGTCTACGGAAACCAAGAAGTTAAAGAAGTCGGCGATTGAACGAGCAGAAAGTTCCACATTTGTATCAGAGAACTCACAGGATGCCAAAAAGGCTAGTGCCCGTGCACATATCCGCGATGGACGTGCTCTCGAAAGACTCGACGAAGATCTCATGGAGATCAATGCTTTTGAAACTACCCAGACACACGGCGAATTGAAGCAGTGGAATGACAGATCTAAATACGAAGAGCATGAGAATAGCGATAGTATGTCTGTGCGAAAATACGCAGAGGCGTATGGTAGAGTCAAGGAGTTCTATGCAGAGCAACACGAGAAGCAGACGGTTTCATTCAACTTACAAGCTCGCGTCAATTTCATGACCAAATGCCGAGCGCGGATGACTATATGGGAGGCACTGGAAAAGCTGGATTCGCTTATCGACGAGAGCGACCCCGACACGGAGCTCTCTCAGATCCAGCATGCTTTACAGACTGCCGAAGCCATCAGGAGAGACGGCAAACCTCGCTGGATGCAGCTGACGGGCTTGATACACGATCTTGGCAAGCTTCTATACTTTTTTGGTTCAGAGGGTCAGTGGGATGTTGTTGGTGATACTTTTCCGGTGGGCTGTGCCTTTGATAGGCGTATCATATTTCACCAAGCATTTGAGAATAACCCTGATTTTCATCATCCAATATACTCGGAGAAGTTCGGAATATATAGCGAAAACTGCGGATTGGACAGTGTCATGTTATCTTGGGGCCATGACGAGTACATGTACCATATTGCCAAGGAACAGAGTAGTTTGCCGGCAGAGGCCGTGGCCATGATAAGATACCATTCGTTTTACGCTTGGCACCGAGAAGGAGCCTACAAGTATTTGATGAACGGCCAGGATGAGAAGATGCTGGATGCCGTAAAGGCGTTTAACCCGTACGATTTGTATTCCAAGATGGAAGATTCAATTGATACGGAAGAGCTCAAAGATTACTACTTGGATCTCATTGACGAATATTTCCCCAAGGTTGTGAGATTTTAACATGATCATATATCAACATGAGCATGTAATTTATTTATTCTTTATTTATTGACGTGTTGAATCTGGCTGTTAGCTGGTTTAAGCAACTGGGTGCATGGACCGTTAATTAGATCTTATCATATTCTCAGATTCATGTCGACAGAATTCATATCAACCAACAGCTACCACTATTAGCACATATTTCATATGTTAATAAACACGCCAACATCCTATATTCCTCTTAAATCCGCCTTGAATCAAGCCCCTGGTAAGGCGCCCGAAACTCCGACCTACACCTCGGTTTCTTACCCCACAACATCACCGAACTAACATACCAACCATGTCGAAGCCAGACGACAAGGGATTGGGCAAGATCCGTGCAGCTATTGACCAAGAGAGCCTTAATAAATACTTGCTAAAGTCTGATCCAGACTCGTTTTCCGGTCCTTTTACTTATAAACAATTTGGATACGGGCAGTCCAATCCATCGTACCAGATCACCGATGGTCGGGGAAGACAATATGTACTGAGGAAACAGCCACCGGGGAGACTGCTGTCAAAAACAGCTCATAGAGTCGATCGTGAGTATTATATGCTCCTGGCATTGCATGGAACCGGCCGTGTCCCCGTACCGCGTGTGGTTCTGCTATGCCAAGACCATTCTGTTCTTGGATGCGACTTTTATATCATGGATTTCGTGCCTGGCCGCATATTTCATCATCCTGCAATGCCTGATTTAGACCCAAAAAGCAGACGAGAGTGCTGGTATTCGGCCATTAAGACCCTGGCCGACCTGCATGCAATTGATCCGTTGTCTATTGGGCTGAATCAGATGTTCCTCAACGGTAAACTGGCCTCTCACTATGATCGTCAATTAAAAACATTAACTGCCGTAAGCAATGAACAAGCCAAAGCCACCAAAGCAGAGACCGGGGAGAAATTGGGCCCTATTCCTCACTTTAATAAGATAGTCACTTGGATGTCAGAACGACTGCCGAAGCTCGACAAACCCACTATAGTCCATGGCGACTACAAGATTGACAATCTAATATTCCATCCTACTGAAAATAGGGTTATTGCGATATTGGACTGGGAGCTTTGTACTATTGGACACCCTTTGGCAGATTTAGGTAACCTGCTTCAGCCTTCTGCTATGGCCATGGACGATCTTACTGCGCCACTCCAGAATCATTTCCCATTGCTGAAAGGAGCATCTGGAGAGTATCCAGGCCTTCCAGAGGTTACCGATGCTCTGGAATGGTATAAAAAGCTTACTGGCCGAGATTTACTTCCGGATTGGTCCTTCTCTGTTGTGTACGCATATTTGAGAAACGCAGTAATTTCTCACGGAATTGCCGCTAGATTATATAGAGGGCAGGCTAGTTCAGCATCTGCGGCGCTGTTTAGTCAAGGATATCTATTGTTTGGCGAACTGGCATACAGAGAGATCTTGCAGACGCAGGCTACTGACTCCAAGCTGTGAACATGGTGCTAATTTATTCCAAATATATTGGGTATAATAGATAATCTGTGGCTTCTATAAATAAACTAATACAAGCTAGCGTTTCAAACGCTAGGCTGAGGATACGCTAGTCCAACATATAGATAACACCAAAGTACTGTTCAATACCGTATTGACCGGGATCTTTCCACAGATCATTAAACGTCGTAAGAATTGTCAATTTTCCATTTAGGCTTTCCAAAAGACTTGCGATAGCTTTCTCTTGGTTGTCTGGGCTTGGAACGTTAAGGCCGTTAGTATCACCACCACTAGGATATCCTGTCTCTGTTACGAAGACTGGCACATTTTTACAAGTTTGCTCAGTTAAACTCAACTGCCCTGACACAAACTCGCCAGCCTGGGATGCGTCTATGTCCACGTCGAAGTAAGAGTGCGAATTGATTCCAATAGCATCAAAAACTCCGCTATTGCACAGGGAGGGATTGTCTGTGTAAGAAACAGGAGGCTCCGCCGTCATAATCGGACCAGTGTAGCCTGCATTTCTTAGCTGAGATGAAACGTCCTTGGCTTTATTCAGTAACTCGTCCACAGTACAGAAATTTTGTAGTATCGCCTCGTTGCCAACAATGATTCTTGAAATTAGGGACCATCCATTGGACTTACCATAGTCAATCAAAGCAGAGACCTGATCATCAATTGAATCTACACCGGCATCGGTCATCCAGACACCTTGGTTAACCGTCAGGCCAAGAGACTTTGCAGCTGGCTGCACCGTCTCAAGAGAATTGCAGTCTGTGGCATATACTCGAACCTCATTGATATTCTTGCTAGCAATGAGCTTCAAATCTTGGCTGACTGTATCTGCATCTTTGCAATCTCCAGAATTAGTGTAGGGACTATACACAATCGCGGAGGGAATTATCGTTGAAACACCAGTTGAAGAAGGTGCCACGCTTGAGGTCGAGACGGACGAAGTCGAGCTTGTAAGAGGAGATACAGTTGTTGTTGTCACTGGATCCTCGCTGGTGCTACTCGTAGAAGAAGAGCTACTTGAGGTAGAAGTGCTAGAAGTCGTAGTGCTAGAGCTTGAAGTACTAGAACTAGAAGTACTGCTCGAGGCAGAAGTACCTGCGCTACTAGAACTGGTTGAGGTCGCAGAACTTGTAGACACGAGAGCACTCGAATCTTTATGTGCCTCAGGTAGCAAAGAAGGCTGTTGATAAGATGATGTTTCAAGTGATGAGGATGCCACCTCTGATGACGAACTAGAAGGAATCAAGCTGCTCGAGACGACGGACGTCGAAACAGTTGTTTGGGTACTCGTTGATTCCGGCCCGACATTATCAGTAGAAGAGGAAGTCACCTCAAAGGTACTAGAAGGACTTGATGAGGAAGAATAGGCACTTGTATCCACTGTTGATATTAGCTCTTGGCTAGAAGATGAAGAGGTCGCTTCTGGATCGGCCGCACTACTACCGGCAGAGCTGGTCTCCACGCCCAGGACAACTGTAGTTGGTTCAACAACGCCACCTATTGTCACATATTCGGTTGTTACAACAGAAGTTCTTGTCTCATAGACGGGAGCTGCCGAAACAGTAACGTACACGGGATCGGCATCTTGAGCCGCATTTGGTGAGGCTGCCACGAACAAATTTGGTATCACAATCAAGACTGCAACTTCCTGCCACTTCATTTTCAAACTTCTCAGAAGTGTTTCAAAAAGCTATTTAGAAAATCAGAAACGTTAGCTCAATTAAAGAAGGGTATAATTTGAATTTGCCAGTTTGGCAATGTCTTGGTTAACAGAGAGCGAGCGGTAATGCTAGGTGGTTAGCCTTGGGGCCACGATATCGGAAACAAAATTTGACAAGAATGGTTAAGAGATATTCCTATCATTTTATAGTTGCGTGTAGCCTTGCATAAATGAGCCAATTGCAGTAACGGAATGGTGTTGAGCGACATTCTTTGCATGCGAGTTATACATTTCCGGTAATGACCAGCCACTCGTGTCGGCATAGAAGTTTGTAGCCACACCGTTTTCGAGTCGAATACAAGCCAATCAACATCAAAGGTTTTGAGAAAATTTCACATAATCTACTCCAAGGTACTTTTGATAGAACAGAGTATTATTGTATTTAGTATATCCTGGTGGAAACAGCTCAAACCTAATATTGCTTGTACGAAAGTGTTCATGTCACAGCCAGCCATCTTCGGGGAGGACAACCGCAGCATGTGAGGCTACCGCAAACAAGAAACTTTTTCTGCCTACATTTATGCAAAGTAAAAAACTAACTTAGTTAAAAAGTTTAATAATAATAACATCATAAGAATATAACGTATATAAAACATAGTATATAGTCATCTGAAGAATGCATGGCACTTCAAAATAAAACGACACCGCCGCTTATAGTCACTCCATGCTTCACAACGATTAATCTCTCACATGAATTCGTTACATCCGTTCCGGGTTCATCCCTGGTCCGGATTGGGTACATTTTTTGCAGGTACATAACTACCGGGACGATAGTTCATATTGTTAGGAGGATAATACATGGGCATAGGATATGGCATGTGCCCAGGCATCGATACCTGGTTTCCGAGCATTGGCTGGTACATTGGTGGACCGCCAGGATAAGCCGGCAAAGGTCCCCCGTGCAACTGGGCCGATCCATCCCCAAGAGGATGCGGAGGTAGGCGCACATGCTGTGATGCTATCTGTGGAGTTCCCATTCGAATGGATCCTGATAGATTGAAATCTTCACGAGGACCAGCAAACGACGGATCCATCAACGGATGATCAGCACCATGCTGGGGTATATCTGTCACCATCTGAGGGATTTGTGGGATTTGAGGTTGCTGAGGTAGGTTCTGAGCGAGACCTGGTTTACCATACTTTAAGTCATTTTGGGCCTTGACATACTTGTATTCAGCCTCCATCTGCTCACGCTCCAACTTAAGATCACCGCCACTTGCAATATTAGGCTGGCTGGCTTCGCTAAGACCTCCGTGCCTTTTACCTTGTTTCATTTTCCTGACTGAAGCCGATCGGCCCTTATAGCCAGCAGCAACATACCTGCTCGGATATGCATTACGGAATCGATCACGCAGATCTGTACTTCGACGTCCATCGAGACCCAGTTCTGGATCAGATTGGATTTTAGACCATGCCGGGCCGTGTTTGAGGAATCCCTCCAGCAATCGAGCGTCTTCCTCTGGTGAAAAGAACCGCCTTTCTTTGCGATTGATTTTGACAAGTTGCACCGACTTATCTGCGCCGAGACTCACGGACGAAGATGAAGATTTTTTCGATTTGTGTGTTTTAGCGTTAGGGTATAGTCTCGAGTATTCCTCGGGAAAGGAGGTTCGGAACCTGTCTTTGAGATCCACAGCAGTTCTGCCGTCGAAATGGTATCGCTCATCGTTGAGAATTTTTTTCCAGTTACCGACACCGTGGACGCGGCACCCATCCATGAGATACATGGTTTCCTTTTCAGTCCACCCGGACCGTGATCGACGTATTCTGTCGCGATGGGCCTGACTGGCCATGCTTAGTTGCTGCTGTTGAGGAGACGACGAATCTGAAGAGGGGGCTTGCGAAACTGGCGGAAACACAAACTGGCTCGCTGATTTTACAGAATCGGCGTCGCTATCTGGAGGACCAGTTGCCGAAGGAAGTGGCGCAGATTGGGCCTGGGAGACCGGTGGAACACCAACAAAGTACTTCTGGAAGGACGCGTCAGTGGACACTGGAGCAGGGCTTTGATTCTGAAGTGCGGCAGCGCCAAAGTCGCCTTGGCGTTGGTGTGAATCATTGCTAGAAACGAGACCACCGGGAAGAGAGTCACGAACGTCCAGGGAGCCCAGCTCCCTCATTCCAGAAGTGACCGGAATAGAGTTCCCTGTGTTGGGATGAGATATACTGTCCATGGCTGGATATATGGGCATTTTAGAGGGAGGCTGAGTGCCGGCGCCAGGCGGCGAAGTAGAAGTCTGCGGTTGAGCGTCGGGAGCAGCAGTGGCAAAGGAAGGCGGTTGACCAGCAGAGTCTAAGCCCATCTTCAGTGCATACATCTGGCCCTGTGCAGATGAATAAGCAGGTGATTCTGTGGTGGCCGAAGGGGCATCAGGTTGAGACGGCGCGGATCTGAGGGATGAAGCTTCACCGGCAGCAGCTACTTCGGCCAACGCTGCCGATACCTGATCGTCTCCGAGGTTATCCTCGATGGACACGCGCTGCTCGAGTGGGACTTTGCGAGACCCAGTCATGGCGGTCGTTGGTTATGTTGATGCTTTCAGGAACGATCCCGGTGAAACAACAAACTTGACTTGAAGATAATTACCCAGAGAAATAAAAAAAAAAACCGCTCGCAACAAACAGTTTTAATATAAAGGGAG
This sequence comes from Casaregolazyma lundiana, assembly GCA_030563415.1. Classification (NCBI taxonomy): domain Eukaryota; kingdom Fungi; phylum Ascomycota; class Dipodascomycetes; order Dipodascales; family Trichomonascaceae; genus Casaregolazyma; species Casaregolazyma lundiana. Next base: position 276,801 of record JAJMJF010000008.1, on the reverse strand, counting down.
GGAATATACGACGAAGAAAACAAGTGTGCTCCAGTTGGAAATAAAAATAGACTCCCGCAAGGGACGATATGGCCGAGGGTCCTGTTTGGCCGCGTGCACAGGAACTTGTTGCGTCGAGATAAGTTCTTTGTGCGGAACAAGATGGTGTGGCTATGTGTTTTTTTCCCCCGGTCTCGTTTGTTCAAGAGGAAAAAAAAACCTAACGGAAAAAGCACGTAGGAGCAACGGGGTGAACAAACACGGCCCAATCTAGAAAAGCATGGCCGAATGGGACGACAACTGCCTATTCGGGAGAGGACAATACGAAAACCAGATGCGGGAATGGCTGATGCCGTTCTTTAGGTTGTAGAGGTGGAAAATAATATGTAAAGCTTGCTCTATTGTTCTAGAATGTGAGGCCATACGGCAGTGGCATATTCTTGCCCAATGGATTATATACGCATCAGTTCTGTCAAGTATTATCAATAATGAAGACAACAACATCCGCAAGCAGACCGTTAGATGAAACATGACAAATAAAATACATTCGAAGACCCCTCGAGCTTGTTTTGGTGCCGTGCATGGTGTTTATATCGCCCATCTCTTGTAGGGCCACTCGGTCGACTGGGTTTGTTTTTGTGCTGAAAAAAACAAACCCAACAAGGCACAAAAAGACGGCACCAGCCAAGAAATCCATTTCGCAATGAGCAGAAACACTGAAAAGGCGCAGTCTATGCTGTATAGGTTCCGGGAGCAACAGGCCTCGGAATCCGGCCTCATAGACGCCGGCCGCACCCGACGGCCCACAAACGTGTCTTCTGTCTCCAATCCTACCTTGTGTGAAAAATGGAGAAGCCAAGTCCTCCGAGATATATCTCGCAAAGTTACCAAGATCCAGGACCCTGCCTTGTCTGACTTTCAGATCCGCGATCTCAACGATGAGATAAATAAGCTTTTACGGGAAAAACGAGCATGGGAATACCGTCTCAAAGATCTGGGCGGCCCCAACTATCTGCATACCCCGAGTTCCTATGGGGGAGCCGGCCTACAGGCTGGCGGAGGCTACAAGTATTTCGGACGAGCTCGCGAGTTGCCAGATGTAAAGCAGTTGTTTGAAGCTCAGGCTGAAAAGCGCAAGCAGCGAGCCATTGATGCCAAAGTTGGCGCTCAAACCACTAAATTGCGGCAGTTTTCTGCCGACTATTACGGATTTGCCAGTGATTCGCGCTTGGTTGAACAGGAAGAGCAGTTTATGCGCGGTCGGAACCTGGCAAACGAACATAATGATAGGCTGGACGGGATCATTCCGCCAATGAACCCTCCTTCCATGCGCGCTGTCGAGGCTTTTCTGGTCGAACAGAAAAGAAAGCAGTTGCAGCAAAAGTATTTATAACCGAGAAGCTAAACCAGTCTCGACATTGCATAACGTACGTATTTACTAGTGCATTCGATCACCTAATCGACAGTGCGTCGGACTTTTCACGTATAAAGCATTATAATACCATGTATTTTTAAAACAAACAAATCATTAAAAAATGCTAAATTATAGATAACAAAAGATATCTCTATAAGACGTGCTGTGTGCTCTTACTGCCAAACAGGCTCTGCACACAAACACGCCACTTACTGGAAATCTCTGTCAGAGTGCTGCGATACACACGGTCCTCTTTCCACGGCGTGTTTTCAATGGCCTTTCGACAGCTGTCTAGATCCAATTCAGACAAAGGAACCAGTTTGGATCCAGACACAAGTTTGTGAATTATATAGCACGTCACAAAAAAGAATAACGGCATATAGTCGGTCAAAAAAAGCCTTGGATCAAAAAACTCGCGAGTGAAAACATTGGCACCCAGAAATATAGATATCAAGCAACACAAGAATAACCCGATACATGCGGTATACGGTTGGAAGGGTGACTTGTAAGGATACGAAACATCGTTTCTTCCATGTACAGCAATATCTTGTCGCAGCCTCAAACCATAAAAGAAACGAATAAAGGCCAGATTCATAGCTGCCCAGACAATAATACCGGCTGATGTCGATACACGTATAAGCCATGCCAATACTTGGTCCACTGAATAACGGGCAGTTATATACGACAGTACTGCAAAAAGCCATGCAGTCGTCACCGCAACATAGGGAATCCCATAGTATGAGCATTGCCGGAATACTGCAAAATAACTATTTTGATGCCCAATGGCATATAGAGTCCTACTGGCTGCATAGAGATGGTTGCAAGCCGAAGCCAGGGAAAAGAAGATAAAGAAAGCATCAACAGTATTGGCCAAGCCACACACTCCAGCATCTCGAAGAGCAAGTACCCAGGGAGAAAAGTATGGCCCCTCAATCCTAGCCGCAAAACTTGCGCTCACATCTCTATCAAAATGACTTGGGCAGTCATAATAATCTGCCATAGTTATTCCAGCGGAAAGGATCGTTGAATCTTTACTGTTGACCAACCCATAATCACCCGCATACACGTTAATGGACAATAAAAGTATCCCAAGAATATAAAATATCCCGATGCGCCAGAATATTTTCCTGGTTGCTGACGGAAGTGCCTTTCGCGGATTTCGAACCTCAGCTGCCGTTGAATACACTTCAGAACTTGCCAGATATGAATATATAGATGAGCAAACTGCCTGCCAAAACTGGAGAAATTTGCCAATACTACCGCCAATTCCAATAGTGGTTTCCTTTTCATTGTAGGAGATGCCAGAAAATGTAGGACGAAAGAGACCATATGTGTAACCGGCAGATGTATTTGACTTTGAGGAATCCCAGTATCGAAACCCAACTTTATCATAAAACGGACCAATTTGACCGTTATTTAAAGCGCAGAAAGAAATAAGCAAAAGAACAAATGCGATAAGACTGATAGTACATGCCAAAAATTGGAGCTCACCCCAGCCACGTATGTCAATCAGAGAGACAAGGAGAACAATGATAATAAATAAAGTGATCCACACGAGGAATGATTCGCCAACCATATTCAATATAGGATAATACGACAGCAACATGGCCGCAGCTATTATTTCAACAGGTTGGCTGACTGCCGTACAGAAAAAATAAACAATACCAGCAGTGAATCCCAATGAGCTATCAACAAAGCGCGAGATAAGATCGACAATTGTTCCATCAGCTGGAATGAGGGAAATCATTTCGCCAAATGACGCCATTGTGCATGCGGTTACGAAGCCACCGACCAAGTAACCCAGGAGGGTGCCTAGAGGACCACAGGTGTAGAGTGTAAATCCGGAATTAAGCAATATTCCAACACTTATAGACCCGGCAAGAGCCATCATTTGGATTTGGCGCGAGAAGAGACCTCTCTTGATATGCGGCTCGGAAATAATATCATCGTTAGTAGAGACCCACTCATCGTCATCATCCTGGCCCTCGAGCTGGTCGATATTTAGAGTTTCAAAAGAGAGATTTTCGGGATCCGCGCGAGCTTTGGAGTCCGACATCTGACTGGTTAGCGTGTGACCATATGCAAAAGAATCCTTATTGGTGACAGTCTTCTGCTTCCTCCTCGCGTGTTCCTCATAACTATACTTGGAATAAATTTGGTTTAATTGATGATTATGCCTTTTGTTTTGACGATGGCCATCGAAGTTGTCAAACTCATAGGACAGCGGGTTTGCTGCATTGATGGACGCAACGTATCTGGTACCAGCTTCATTGTCAGCACGGAAATAATTACTGTAGTTCTTTCCGGTATCCACATGCGACTGAACTCTATGCTTCTTCTTGTTGGAGCGTTTAGCTTTGTCCTTAACGATAATTTCGCGAGCCACACGTTCATTGTACTCGTCAAAGTCTGTGGTTTGGCCGCCCGCTACTGAGCGAATACCAAAAGCAAGCTTGTTCTTGCCCTTGCCTAAGACCTTCAAGGCATCCTGGACGTCAATATCACTGTCAGCATCGTCAATGCAGATACTGCTTCCAGCATCATCGACAATCATATCATTATCAGGGCTCGTCTGATGGTCCGACTTGTTACTGGAATGAAACCGATAATAGTCGTCGACATTAACATTATCGCGATCAGAACGATAATTGAACGTTCCGCTGCCATCTGCCTTATGAGGAGACGGCGGAAACAGCGATGAAGGGGCGTTTTTACTAGACGGAGAAGGAAAATACAGCGTATGAGATCTGGTCGACGGCGTGCGTACGCCCGGAACCATGCCGTCATCCATACCAGCAGGCAGCTCTAAATCCGCCTCATGCTGGTCTACAGTGATTCCGGCGTGCATGTTCGTTATCTCGGGGAAAAGAGACGTAGGAGCTGGTGGGGGCACGCTGCCTTGGTCCCCAGAGCTTCCGCTGGCGCTACCTGAAGAAGACATGATGCAACTCCAAGGTACTGGAAGACCCCAGATGTCTATTGAGATGCCACGTTTGCAAGTGCTGAAATAGCAGAAGTAGAAGGGGTTGTTTTCAAAGATAAAAAGCACACTCAAATTTTGAATTTTGGCAGCATTTTGGGAGGAATGTCGAAGTAGCCGACGGAGTGAAAAAGTCATAGATAAAGCGTCTAGTCATCAAGTATGGCAATTTATATCATATAAAGATTGAGTAGTATCTATTATTTACAGTCGGAATAGCCTTATGATATGCCAAGTATCTTCTTTCGCATATACATTGTTTATTATTCTATCCATTTACAGTTTGCCTCAAACAATGCAAACACCTTTTAAGCAGTAGCCTTTTTCAGGTAAGTGATCAAGTCGTTTCGATCCTTCTCCTTCTTCAGACCACCAAAGGCCATCTTGGTGCCGGGAATGTACTTCTTGGGGTTCTCCAGGTAAATGAAGAGCTTATCCTCATCCCACTTGACGGCCTTGTTCTTGTTGGCATCAGTGTAAGCAAAGCCTGGAGTGGTTCCCGAGGTTCGACCAATCAATCCATGGAGATTCGGTCCAACCTTATGAGGGCCTCCATTCTCAGTGGTGTGGCATTGCAGACATCTAGTCTTGAAGAGAGACGCGCCCTTTTTCTCGGAACCTGCCAGGTTAGCCAGTTCACATCGCAAGATATACAAGTGCACTATTTAGAGAGTAAACGCAGTGACATGCCGTCCAGCTCTATGGATTTTTGAAACTGCTCGGATTTACGCAAGCTGAACCGTTCATGTCCGTTATCTCGAACCGTTCATGTCCGTTATCTTGAACCGTTCATTTCCGAGCAGCCAGCCATATCATCCGTTCTCTCACGCTTGCTCACCAGTATACTCAGCACCATTATATCCACTTACCTTCAGAAAAACCCATAGTCTACTGTCCTATTGTTGTTCAAATACTCTGTGTGTTTGTGTGCAATAAGTATAGGAAAGAAAAATCTTGAACCAAACCCCCGAAGCAATATATAAAGGGCCAATCACAATGGTGCTATTTATTATATGTGGAATAATTTTCTCCCAAAGTGTGCTCGGAAAGCCGCCCGAATTTACCCGGCAAGCTCGCTTACGTCAGCCCTGACGTAACCGCATTATGATTGGACGTTTTCGCACTTTCCTACTGACCATCCACGAGTGATGATCTCAAGAACTCTGCGAACTTCGGCAAGAAGGTATTTTTCCTCGTCACAGCTAGCAATGGTAGGTAGAGATCTGGATATGTTGGTGGAATCGGTTTCCCGCAAGCGAATCGAGTTTCCCGCAATTGAATGATCCCTCCCCGCTAACTTACAGTCTCAGCGCATTGAGACCGATGCTTTTGGTGAGATCCAAGTCGACAATTCTCGATACTGGGGTGCTCAGACACAGAGATCTCTGGAAAACTTCAAGATTGGCGGCACAAAGGAACGCCTGCCTGAGAATCTCATTCAGGCCTTTGGCATTCTCAAAAAAGCAGCGGCCGAAGTCAACGTCACTTACGGATTGGATCCTAAGATCGGCGGCGCTATTCAGCAGGCTGCTCAGGAGGTCATTGACGGCAAACTTACGGATCATTTCCCTCTGGTCGTGTTCCAAACGGGCTCTGGTACCCAGTCCAACATGAACTCCAATGAGGTCATTTCTAACAGGGCCATTGAACTTCTGGGCGGAAAAATGGGCTCCAAGACTCCTGTGCATCCCAATGACCATGTCAACATGTCCCAGTCATCCAACGATACCTTCCCCACTGTGATGCATATCGCATCTGTGTTGGCTGTTACCAAAGATCTGATCCCGTCTCTGGAGCGACTCCACAAGGCAGTTGACGACAAGTCCAAGGAATTTGCTCACATCATCAAGATCGGCAGAACCCACTTGCAGGATGCAACGCCTCTGACCTTGGGCCAGGAGTTTTCTGGATATGCTGCGCAGATTGCAAACGGTATAGACCGAGTGAAGGACGCCCTTCCTCGGCTGAGGTTCCTTGCCCAGGGTGGAACTGCCGTTGGCACTGGGCTGAACACTAAGAAGGGTTTCGCTGAGGCCGTGGCCGAACATGTGACCAAGATCTCTGGCGAGCAGTTCTATACTGCCCCTAACAAATTCGAAGCTTTGGCTGCTCATGATGCTATCGTTGAGATGTCTGGTGCTTTGAATACTGTTGCTGTATCTTTGTTCAAGATCGCCAATGATATCAGATATCTTGGATCTGGTCCTCGATGTGGTTACCACGAGTTGTCTTTACCTGAAAACGAACCTGGATCTTCCATTATGCCTGGTAAAGTTAATCCTACCCAGAACGAGGCTCTGACCATGGTATGTGCCCAGGTCTTTGGAAACCATGCTTGCATTACTTATTCTGGTGCTTCCGGTCAATTCGAGTTGAATGTGTTCAAACCTGTTATGGCAGCCAATCTTCTGCGATCAACGCGACTCATTGCTGACGCCTCTGAGTCGTTCCGAATCCACTGCGTTGAAGGTATCACTGCTAATGAAAAACGAATCTCTCAACTTATGAATGAATCTCTGATGCTGGTTACTGCTTTGAACCCCAAGATTGGCTATGACAAGGCTTCTAAAGTGGCCAAGAACGCTCACAAGAAGGGTATCACGCTTAAGGAGTCTGCTATCGAACTGGGTGTCCTCACTTCAGAACAGTTTGATGAATGGGTTCGACCTGAAAACATGATTGGGCCCTCGGATTAGTGTGACTATGGCGGGTCGTTCAAGCTGATACTAGATTATCCGTACATATCTACAGAAGAATTAACTATTCTGCTGCTATTATTCCCATTTAATTACCTTCTTATTCTTTCTGTTATCCCGACAGAGCCAGCATCTGCGCAGTTCGACTAGGCAAATATAGTTGAACATAGTTGTTTCGGTGGCACCACTGCTCCGGAAACGTGTAAACTTCCACCTCCTTGGAAATTCGACCAAACCCTCCATACTTCTCATCGTCCGAGCTGAGCATTACCTTATAGACACCGGGTGCATCTACGCCGATTCTGTAGTCGGTGAATGATTTGGTAGGATGGAAGTTGAACACGAAGAGGCAACCTGCGCGTTCAAACGCAATAATCTTGTCTCCCTCATGTTTCAAAGACACAAACGCCTGGGGAGAAGACAGCCAACGGTAGGTTGATTCAGTATGCTGCATAGCGGCATCAAAGTTGTTCAGAAAATGGTACTTAAGTAGCGGATCATCCACTAAGCTCCACTGCCTTCTGGCATAATGATACGAGTTGTTATTGCCTTGGCGAGGGAAATCAAGCCACTCGGGATGCCCAAACTCGTTACCTTCAAAATTTAAATAGCCCTCACCGCCTAGAGAGTGCGTGATGAATCGAATGATTTTATGAAGCGCAATTCCTCTATCTATGATAGGGGAAGGATCAGAAAGGGTAGACATATGAGTATACATCTCCTTGTCCATCAACCAAAAAGCCAAAGTTTTGTCACCAACTAAGGCCTGGTCATGGGATTCAGCGTAAGCTATTGTCAACTCTCTGTAACGCCGATTTATCAACGTGTGAACGATATTACCCATATCCCAGGCATCGTCGGACTTCTCTTTCAACAGCTTGATCCACATGTCGGGAACTGCCATAGCAAGTCGATAGTCAAATCCGACACCTCCTATAGATGTAGGAAGACATAAAGTAGGCATGCCGGATACATCTTCGGCTATGGTTATGATATTTGGACTGAGCTGGCGCAACATATCATTGGCCAAGATCAAATAATTTACAGCCTCCTCGTCAACAGAAGGCCCAAAATATTCATGGTATCCACCAGAAAATCCGGTACCTATTCCATGGTGTAAATATAACATTGAAGTTACACCATCGAATCTGAAACCGTCGAAATGATACTCATCAATATACCATCGTAGATTAGAAAGCAGGAATCTCATGACTTCGTGTTTGCCATAATTGAATAATCTAGAGCCCCACTGCTCATGGGCACCTTTGGGGCCGCCGTGGAAATACTGGTAGTCAGTTCCATCAAACTGGTTGAGTCCATCAAGCACGTTGTTTGAAGCGTGTGAATGAACAATATCCAGCAGTACTGTGATCCCCATACTGTGAGCGGTATCAATAAGCTCCTTGAGCTCTTCGGGAGTACCGTAGCGAGAAGAAATAGCAAAAAAGGACGTCACCTGATAACCAAAAGATGCATAATAAGCGTGTTCCATGATTGCCATGAGCTGGATCGTATTGTAACCTAAAAGCTGGATTCGAGGCAACACATTGGCTGTGAACTCCTTGTAAGAACCTATGCCGGCTGATTCTGTGGATATGCCAACATGGGCTTCGTAAACTTTGATTCCTTCCGGTTTTGGTCTCACTTGATAGGACTCAGCGGACGAATCATGTTTCCACCGATACTCTTGCTCAGGATTCCAAAACACTGCCTCAAATACAGGGGAAACCTGAAGATTTTGCTCAACACGCTTACTCCAAGCAGGGATGCGCTCAATTCGATCGCCACTTCCCGGAATAGCCATGGATATTTTGACCTTTGAACCGTGAGGAATTCCGGGTTTACCGTCAACAGGAGGAACGGAAACAGTCCAGACGCCAAACGAGTCCACAGACATGGCATGAGAATGCCGATCCCAGTTATTAAAATCGCCAATTAACCATGCTCCAATGGCATTAGGAGCCCATTCTCGATAGACTATAGAGTTGTCAGGCTGAATGTGGAACCCAAAACGCTTATAGCCCTGAGAGAACTTGACCAAACCGCCCTCCTCTTGCTGCAAACGTTTTATCCAGTCATGTGCTATAGCATATCGCCTTGCAATGGCATTTATATTAGGTTGCAGCCACGAATCGATGTCCAGAATGGGCTTGACAGCTTCCAATGAGGTCATAGTTGGAGATAGACAAGGATAAGTTTGCTAACTGAGGCACGGGACAAGCAACTAAAAAAGCCGCCCCACAGACCTGAAACGGCTATTAAGGGGGCGCAAAAATAGCGGAATTGTCTATGGAAAATTCCAGAAGATGGCAAATATATTAAATATCATACCGGCGATGAGACTAGGATGCTCAGGAGAACAAGGGCTGCTGAGTAAGCGCTGAGTCAGCCGCCCAAAAGAGAAGTTTGTCCGATAACACGATTGATCCGTCTTGGCATATCTGAAGCGGACTATTTTATTATGAGAGCAGTAGAATATTGCAGCTATGATTCAATAGAGTAGAAAATATAAGTTAGTTATTCATAATTGTGGTGGTGCTAGAATCATTGAGGTCCAAGGTTGTTTTTGCAAGACGGGGTTGACGATCCACGAAATCATTTTTCACAACTTTACTTGAACACGATGCTTCGTACAACATAACACAATACATAAGATACCGCATTTATAGCATTTTCTCATTTTCAGATTCATTCTCATGCGCACCATTAAGTCGGTATTTCGATTCTCCCGTGTTTTACTGATGTGTCTGTGCGCAAAGATTAACAGTAGCTTAAGTTGGCTCGTCCAATGGAACTGAAGTATTAACAGGCAATCTGACGGTTGAACAGTTAGGCTGTAAGGAAATGCCAGTTATTGGCATGGAAGACAGTTTACGGTTGAATCGATTTGATATTTCTTCATTTAGTTACGACAGGTGCGATAGTTCGATGAGCCTTAGAAGTGCACAATCTAAGGTATTCAACGTATACGACTGTTATGAGGAGAAGAAAATAAAAAATGTACATCTATATTATCCATTGAATCCAATAAAATCGCTCGGTATCTAAATAAAATGTTACATATTTATCCCTTATCTTCATTTTCTCTCTCTTCATCTTCGCTTTCATCACTTAAATTTTTGCAAAAAAAAAATTCAACTTCCAAAAACCCATCCTCTATAATGGGTAAAGCACAGAAAAAGCACGGCAAAGGCCGATTAGATCATTATTATTGGCTTGCCAAAGAAAAGGGCTATAGAGCTCGAGCCTCCTTCAAGCTTATTCAAGTAAATGAGAAGTATGGCCACTTTTTAGAGAAATCAAAGGTCGTTATCGACCTGTGTGCAGCTCCGGGCTCCTGGTTGCAAGTAGCGAGCAACTTATGCCCAATAAACTCCCTACTTATTGGGGTGGATCTTGATGCAATTAAACCTCTTCCGAACGTCACTACATTTGTATCCGATATCACTACGGATCACTGTCGAGCCCACTTGAGGACGCTCATGAAGACCTGGAAAGCCGACACAGTTCTACACGACGGTGCGCCCAATATGGGTATGGCATGGAACCAGGATGCATTTACACAGTCGGAGCTCGTGTTGCAATCGCTGAAACTGGCCGTGGAGTTTCTCGTTGAGGGTGGTACGTTCGTATCCAAGGTCTTCCGATCCAAAGATTACAATAACCTGATGTGGGTGTTCCAGCAATTTTTTGACAAGGTGGATGCTACCAAGCCTCCTTCTTCTCGAAATGTTTCCGCTGAAATCTTTGTTGTCTGCAGAGGCTTCAAGGCTCCTCATAAGGTCGATCCCCGTTTGCTGGACCCTCGGCATGTGTTTGAAGAGCTCGAGGAGCAAAAGCAAAACTTATCAGCCAAGGTGTTCAATCCAGAAAAGACTCGCAGAAAGCGTGAAGGTTACGCCGAGGGTGACTACACACACTTTCATACCATATCTGCCTGGGATTTCATTCATGCTGAAGATCCTATCCAAATCTTGGGTTCCATGTCAGCCATAGATTTCGATACAAAGCAACAAACAGAACTCAAGCAGTTCAAGGTACTACCACAGACAACGCCTGCTCTGCTGGAAAGCTTGAAAGATCTAAAAGTGCTGGGAAAGAAGGATTTTAGGGCTCTGCTGAAATGGAGAAAGGCAGCCCGAGATCTTTTGGGGCTCGACAAGAAAGAGGAAGCACCAACTGTAGAAGTTGAGCCACTCACTGAGGAGGAACAGATTGAAAAAGAGCTTGATGAGCTCAAGGAACGGGAAGCGGCAAAGGTTAAGAGGGACCGCCGAAAAGCCAACGAGCAGAAGCAGAAACAGATTGTGCGACAGCAGATGAATATGCTGACGTCTACAGATCTTGGTATAGAAGCAAGCACAAATAACCAATCTCTATTTAATTTGAAGCAGGCAGAAAAGCGTGGAAACTTGGAAGACTTTGGAGCGGGCGAGTCAGGAACACCCATTGAAAGCAGCGAATCGGAGCAGGAAGATGGGGAAAAGGTGGAGTTAGACTCTGACGAGGAAATAGATGATCTGGATAATCAGCTGGACTCCATGTACCAACAGTATAAGGAAAGGAAGGCAGAGGCCGATGTGCACTGGAAAGCTAAACAAGCTCGAAATGGAGAGGATGACGATACGTGGTTTGGATTTGATGAAAAACAGGGAAGCGACAGTTCTAGTAGCAGCGAAGATGAATTTTTCGATGGTGAAGAGGACCCAAGAAGCCTGACTACATCACTTTTACCATCGAGACAGGATGGGCTGACCAAAAAAGCGGCCATGTTTTTCGATGATCCTCTCTTCAATGAAATTGAGCAAGATGAGGTAGAAAGCAAATCAACGGCAGCGAAGAAGTCAGTATCTAAAACGTCTCAGTCAAAGGATGGATTTGAAATCGTTGCGCGGGATGAAACTGATGGTTCCGATGACGAATGGGATAAGGATGACAAGAAAGAAAAGGCATCTGTAGACATTGTCACAGCCGAGGCAATGACAATGGCCCATCAGTTGGCTACAGGGCAGAAGTCCAAGCATGATCTGGTCAACGATGGTTATAATCGATATTCATTCCGGGACAAGGCAGGATTGCCGGAGTGGTTCCTAGATGATGAGAATAAGCATTCAAAGATAATAAGGCCCATCACCAAGGAAGCGGCAGAGGCTATCAAAGAGAAAATGAAGGCTATGAATGCACGACCGTTGAAGAAGGTGGCGGAGGCGCAAGGCAGGAAAAAGCTGCGTGCACAACGCCGGCTGGAAAAGCTGCGCAAGAAGTCAGATGTCATCAACGAAGATGGGTCGAAGTCGGAGCTGGAAAAGAGCCAGGAACTTGCACGTCTGGCAGCAAAGATGGGCAAGAAGCAGCAGAAGAAGCCCAAGGTGACATTGGTGGTTGCAAAAGGCGGTAACAGAGGACTCCAAGGTCGGCCCAAGGGAGTCAAAGGCAAGTACAAGATGGTGGATGGTACGCTCAAAAAGGAGCAGCGAGCACTCAAAAGGATTCAGAAGAGGAAATAGAGGAGAATTGGCGCTTAATATTTGAATATTTGACTTTGCTCATTATATTTGCACATAATGCTAAGCTAATACTACTCTATTGCCAAGTGTTCGTATCGTCATGCAACTACAGGTTTTAGCCGACGCGCCATCGTAAGCCTCACAGCTCATCAGTAACATTACACCGCGGGAGTTAGGCGTATTTAATCACGATAAAACATAAACCAAGTATTAACTGCTATTTGCTAAATATTTTATCACTTAACATCTTATTACTTATGGCATAACCTACTTATCGCATTATTTCTAGATTGCTCCCTAAAATGCAACTGATAAATTTTTCCAGCCGCGCTGACTAAAATTTTTAGCAAAAAGCCACGATAAATTTGGAATATTCCGAGAAAATCCTATTAAAAACCAAAACTTTCCATAACCACCAATCTTACAAGCCTATTGTATAGAAGGGGATTGGCCGGCGCATATCTACTAGTTTTGACGCCGAAGCGACCTCTCGGGAGGCGAAATATTTCAAGCATCAATCAAACTCCAAATTCATAGCTTAGCCCATGTCATCGGCTCCAATACTATCGGTGAGCAGTGTGGTGGAGCGGATTCTCAGTAACACGTTGGACTTCATTCCTGCGCGGTTTCCAGAAGCCGTCGGTGTCCGTCCGTCGAACTACGTGCTTATCAAAGGCACTGAGCCCGAGGACATGAGCGGCGACGAGACGGAACAGGAACACGTTCCGAATCCTGGCAAACGACGCTTTGCAGAAGTGGAAAGTCATTCTGAGTCGTCGTCGTCACAGGAGGAGGAGGCAGCTCCACAACATTCGAAGATTGTAAAGACATGGGGTTCCCTGACAGGTAAGCCCATTGGCCTGCAAAACCACAGCGTGACGTGTTATATGAACTCGGCCATGCAGGCTCTGTTCCATATCCCGGCTGTTGCACATTATCTAGAAGACGTGTACAAGGGCCGATATAAGGGCACCATTTCGCCACGGTCTGTAACGGTGGAGCTGGCTACTCTGCACCATCGCGTCTGCACCATCACCAACAAGCAAAGCGTATATCCATCGCGAATGATAAGCCGACTCAATGATATCAATTTTCTCATGTCGCCAATGGAGCAGGAGGATGCTCACGAATATTACATGTCATTACTAGGACGATTACAGGAGGACTCGGTGCCCAAGGGAAAGAAGCTCAACACCTCCATTATGCATGATATTTTCGGTGGAAGCCTCGACCAAAAGGTCACTTGCCAGGAGTGTGGCCATGTTTCTACTACTAGACAGGAGTTTTATGACATTCCTGTTTCTTTTACAAAGCCCATTAGGCGCAGTGGCATGTTATACTACAAATTACAGGACACTCTCGATGATTTTTTCTCTCCAGAGCTCATCAAAGTCGATCGGAAGGGCCGATCGGGCTACTCGTGTGAAAAATGCAAGACTTTAACATCGGCAGTCAAGATAAACCACATTGCCGAAACGCCTGAGTACTTGACTATACATTTCAAACGCTTCAAATTCCAGGGGTCTGTGTCTCAGAAAATAAAAGAACCCATGGAGTATCCGTTTGAACTGGATCTGAAAAAGTATGCTACGGACCCCAATGATTCTGCGTCATTCAGATACAGGCTTACGGTGGTGCTCGCGCACTCTGGAAGAACCTTATCATCGGGCCATTATGTTGCCATATGTCGACAGCCAGACAACACCTGGGCAGAATACGACGACGAGCTGGTGACGAAAATACGGAAAGAAGCCCAGCTTCAGGACGAGAATGCATACATGTTAATTTATTCACGCATGCCTCTGAAGAGGTCGCATCGTACCAGACAGCAGCGCACTGTCGAGCTGGCACCTGCGGTTGCGTCCTCAGAAATAGATGATATTTTCGCCAAAAAGCGCAAAACATCTGTGGATGAATCATCTGTGAAATAATCGGCTAAAGTATCCGTCGATATCTGTTAATATCGGCGAAAATATCCTTCGATGATGCATCTATTTAATATAATGTTATGTACATAACTGAACTAGGAAGAGTCTTCGTTTTGATATATTGTCAAATGCTCGCCAATTCGGTCATCGACCACCAAGTCCTGCATCCATTCAGAATTATTTTCCCGGCCCCGTTGTTTCCATTTCTTCGGCCACTCATCTTCTTCCTCTAACAGTGATGCTACGTCTTGCTTTTCAAAGGGCCGCGTATGAGCAAACACAACTGCAGCTGTGGCCTGGCCCATTTGGTCAGCCAGGTGCCGTCGGGTAAAAAATCGATATATTCGGGTCGGAATGGTCAAAAAGCCAATTAAATGCGGAAACGCGAGCGGCGCTATGGGCTCAAAGACCGCCAGCTGTGTGAATTCGGCAGACAGCGGTGCTTCTGCGTATTGAGACGGTAGAATATACGGTTTTGGTACTGGGGTCGTTTTTCCGTCTTTTTCATCAGGGTCGCCAATTTTGAGAGAATTGTCCACTGAGCCAGATGTCTCGGCAATATTTTCTCCTATAATAGGTGAATCAGCGGTTGTTTCTGTGTCCATAGAAGAGGTCCCTGAATCAGCAGGAGTATCAGAAGAAAATGTAGAGATGGAACCATCCATAGGCTCATCATCCTTTGGCACTTCCAATGGCCCTAACCAGCCCTCTTGTATGCCATTCATATACTCTTTATAGGCGCCTCGCCCAATACAAATCACCCCTCCAGTATCGTCCTTGACCAAGTTTTTCTGCAACTGGGCCTGTATTTCGGCCTCTAGTTCTTTTTCTTGTGAATCAGGGCCTTCGTCCACAGCCAAGCCCAATTCCTTTCTCCGTTTGTTCCTGATTTCCTCAGCAACCATATGTCTAATTTCACCCTGACGAGTCTCAGAACGCACCTCGAAGTCCACTGCGGCCGCCGTCAATATCGGCTTGATATACTGGCGAAAGTGCGCATTGCCCAAGTCCAGAAAGTCGGCAGGAGGCGGTGCGATATAT
Source organism: Casaregolazyma lundiana (assembly GCA_030563415.1). Taxonomy (NCBI): domain Eukaryota; kingdom Fungi; phylum Ascomycota; class Dipodascomycetes; order Dipodascales; family Trichomonascaceae; genus Casaregolazyma; species Casaregolazyma lundiana. Next base: position 261,256 of record JAJMJF010000008.1, on the reverse strand, counting down.
ACAGTGACTTTCCGTGGCAGTTCCGTCGGCTTCATCTCCACCTGAGATAAGTAAGACACTTGGTCTTTCCAGTACTGGCGGATTTTCTTCCGTTGTGTTCTGTCGTAGGCATAGAGTCCGACCATTGATCCGGCAACGGCCCAAAAAATAGACCAATTACGGGATGGCAAACGAATCCGTCTGATTCCCATGGCCTTCAATGCAGGATTGCTCCATTCAGGACGCGGCTTGGCCGCTGGTGTACCGGTATCGGCCATGGACAGTTTGTTTCTAATGTATAAAATTTGATTTTGATCTCCGCAGGAAAATCTTCAACTTAGGGACAGAGAAAAAATCAGGTGCAAACCCTATGAACATGTTAGAAACTGACACATGATATAAAATCTGCTTTCATTATCCCTTTCTGTAAACAGAAGGAATCTGTCAAGATGTCAATTGACTGAAGGATGCGTTTGAACAAGTTCGTGCTGATTGGCCAGTCGCAACGTTCATCGAGTGCTACCTAATGCGAATGGTTGGACTTTTCCGCAATTGGAATATTGATATTATGACCGCATAATACTAGTATTTTACGTTGCTTCTATCAACTCGACTATTGCGTTATGTGGACCGAAGACGTTGCATAACTTATGCTGATTCCAATAACTTATACTAGGAAGCACCTTTGTCATCTATAAATATGTGCTCGTCTGCTACATATGCAAAGCTCAAATACGCGCATCTCAATAGTCTTACTGCTTTTCATATTAGAATTTGCTCAATTTCAATTGTCAAATGGCGGACCTGCCGGCAACCTGTGTGCCAGTAAATCGTGATCAGTTGGACAGGATTATTCCTATGTTGACAAACTTCATTGAGTGTAAAGCATATAATCAAGCTTTTCTATCTGATGACTCGTCAGATTCCGACGACACTATGGCCGCAAGTTTGACAGATGAGCTTGTTAGCCGTGATTTCGTGGCTGATATGTGCGCAGAGGGTAAATAATAGACATCTGATAATACTCAAGATTTTTTTCTAACTTTCTAGACGTTAAACATACGTGCGTGTTTCTTCTCACTCAAATCAATTTGGACATCCGTGCTCACGGTGGATATCAAAACCGAGACGATAAAACCGTCATATACAAACTATCGTCATCCATTCGAAAAAACCGATGCGATGAAAGCATACTACTACCAATACTAGATTGCATTTTAAATGAAGGCGATCCCGTTGATGTCTGGAACCTTATAGAGCGTGCTTATCGTATTTGTACCGGCAGATCGAATAGCAAATCCTGCCAGCAAACTCCTCCTGCCGTTAACGCCGTGAGTTCATGCGGTGAAGAGCTGCGTCCATTAGTGGATGAAATGCTGAAACAAGAGATCGGCTCTTTCTATGCAGATGTTCCAAAGTTCTTTGAGCGTTTGACCAATACGACGGAATTAGACAAGGTCATCTCGAAGTGCTACAAGAGCTTGAAGCCACAATGTCTGAATAAGAATGTTTGGAAATCTTGGCCGCATGATCCACAAAAGGATTCTGTCATCGAGTTCTTGAAAGATTTGGACCACACCATCATCACGACACTTCTGCAACAGAAATTCAAGCCGCCAGATGTTGAACGAGAATTGTTTTCCTGCTGGAATAATCCTCTACAAAGCTCTCGAGTTCCAAGAAAGTTGGATATAGGCGTTCGTGAAGTGCGCCATAAGAATTCTCTACATGAGCAACCATGCTGGTCTGAAGTTCTCTTGGTAGGAAAACTGAACTGCAATTCAGACACTGACGACGACGCAGATACCCGAATTGGTCTCGCGATGTGTGCACGAGAAGTATTTATTGCTCAACCAACACGCAGGTTTGTACTTGGCTTTACATTGTGTGGCCCGTGTATGAGACTGTGGTTATTTGATCGTCTCGGAGCCCTAGGATCTACCAAATTCGACATTAATCAGGACCCTCGAAAACTTTTGGCGTGTTTGATTGCATTTCACACCATGAATGATGAACAGATGGGCTTCGATCCTACTATAAAGAAGGATAAGGAGGGACATCACATCGAGATTGAGCGAAATGGTACCAAGGAAGAAATTGTTCTAGACGAATTGATTGTGCGCCGAGGAAGCTTGGTAGGCTCCGGAACCACATGCTGGAGAGGCCATAACAAGAATGAACCCTCCAAGGTATTGGTTGTGAAAGATTGTTGGGATTCCGCGGAAAGAGACGAGGAAGGTGAACATCTAAAGCTGGCTGACCAGGAACGAGTAATCAATGTCGCTAGATATTATCATCATGAGACTGTAGTCATTGGCGGCAAAAAAGATGACGTACACACTAACGTTAGAAAGAGGCTGAAGGTCTGTAACCGAGCTGCCAAGCAAAAGTGTTTGAATAATAAGGGAAACGGGAAGGATGAAGTATTTGTTCTCTCTTATGAATTTCCCATTGCATCAAAGTACAAATCATTAGTTACGACAGCAAAGCGAAATTCCGTTGATTGTCCAATTGGTAATTCACGTAAGAGGACATTTATGCATCATACGACAGAGACATTAGATGGGCCTATTGTGCGCAATAGGGTGCATCGACGTATCATTCTCCGCGACTTTGGGCAGCCAATCTACACAGCAAGTTCGCCCACTAGACTACTTCGAGCAATGGCAGGACACATACATGGCCATCAGTCGTTGCTAGAAAAGGCAGGCTTGCTTCATCGAGCCATCTCACCGCTCAACTTACTCATTAACGAGGACCGAGATAACCACTCAAAATTTTCATTCTTGTGCGATCTAGACGTAGCGATTAAAGCCAGTTGCTTGATGGAACCTGGCACAAGGAATGTTACAGGCATAAATGTATTCATGGCTTGTGATCTGTTAGATGGAGATACGCATAGCTTTAGACACGATTTGGAATCATTCTTTTGGGTTCTGTTCTGGATATGTGTTCACTGCGATGAGAAGGGGCCTGCAAGGATTGTCGAAAAGTTCGACAAATGGAATTATTGTACCTCGGATGAGCTATCCGCTGCCAAACAGGCAATTGCTAGCACCGATAGTAATTTTAAAAAGATAGCAGCCGCAAATTTTACAGAACATTACCTACAGTTAATTCCTTGTATGAAGAAACTGCGAAATCTTCTGTTTCCCGACACAGGTATTGATGAAAGTACCACATTATACGACGACATGAAGAAGATACTCCTCATGGAAGCGACCAAGCTGGAAAATGAGACAGTGGGATGAAATGACCACGACAGAGTACTAAGTTGTACAATGGTGCGGATGGATTGTTTTGTGGCCATCGTATGCTCGATGCATTACGCTACAGTTCAAAGTTAAATAGTATATTGCATAAAATTTGCAAATTCGACAAATCGACATATGCTGTCTAAGTTAAGATATTTAGCGTTGACGCAGCTTCACATGTAACTTTTTGGTGAAAGCAGGCAGATCTGGACTGACTCACTGATTTCGTTTACCCCAAACTGAATCTCCTAAGTCGGTTTCCCTAAAAACTGTCATCTGCATCTTTGCTTTTTCTCGGGCCTGAAAATGTGATGTGGGGATGCTTTTGGCTATTAAATATACCGGAATTCTGGCTCCTGAGCTGCACTTACTTGGAGAACGAGGCCGTATTGATAATGATAGCAAGAATGCCGCCATGTCTAATAAACAAAATCAATTGATACTAAAGATTCGACCAACTAGGTCCACCAACTTGTCAATCGCATTTCCCCGATGGTTTCTGCAGATGTCGCATCACAGTAAGATATGGTGTTCCTTCTTCGGAGATGTGCTTATCTAGGAACATTAAGCGAACATGCAAAAAAGGCAACAAGGACCCGCAGAAAAAATAAAGTACCCATATTTTGCAGCTTCAACTTATTTTGCAACGAAAAAATTGGCTGAACTTCACAAACCGGGGAAATTAACTATGGATCCAGCCAGAAATTTCCGGTGGACCGGATCTTTGTCCGATCATTTAGTGGGGTGACTGAACAATGGACTGATCTTGAAGTCACATGGAATACCCATTTAAGTAGGCCCGTCCCGGCATTAAAAAAGAAAGAGCCAACTGGAATTTTTATATAAAATGCTACTCCGATCAAGGTAGGAATTGATTGAATTGACACTATCAAATCTTTCTAACGAATAAAAGTAAGAGACTGCTATCTCCAGCTCTTCCTTTATTGAGAACCCATTTCATCGACAAATCTCTATTAGCCCGTAGCGCATCTACTATGAAGGCATTAGTTTATGAAGGCCCGGGGAAAAAGGCTTGGAAGGATGCCCCCAAGCCTGAGATACTTAAGCCCACAGACGCAATTGTTAAAATCACAGGCACTACTATCTGCGGTACCGATCTCCATATTCTCAAAGGCGATGTGCCTACAATTCCCCCTGGCAGAATTCTAGGCCATGAGGGTGTGGGGGTAATCGAGTCGGTCGGAGATGCGGTCCAGGCCTTCAAGCCCAAAGACAGCGTTTTAATTTCTTGCATCACTTCGTGCGGAAACTGTGTCTACTGTGCTAAGAATCTCCAGGCACACTGCCTGGATGGAGGCTGGATTTTGGGCAATGATATCGACGGCACTCAGGCTGAGTATGTTCGAATTCCCCATGCCGACCGCTCTCTTTACGCAGCACCCTCGTCCGTCAAGCCCAGTTCTCTGCTGATGCTCTCAGATGCTTTACCAACTGGTTATGAAGTCGGCGTACTATCTGGCCATATCAAACCTGGTGATATTGTTGCTCTTGTTGGCTGTGGACCTGTCGGTCTTTCAGCTCTGCTAGGTGCTCAACTGTTTTCTCCGTCACAAATTATCGCTATTGATTTCGATGAAGACCGTCTCAAGCAGGCAAAAGCTTTTGGTGCAACTCATACCATCAATCCTGCCAAAGTCAGCAGTGTTTCCGACACTATTCAGTCATTCAAAGACGAAGACAGTGCCAATTTAGTCACACCAAAGCTGCAAAAGTTAAAGCCTGGTGTAGATGTTGCAATTGAGGCTGTAGGTATTGCTGCTTCTTTCCAGACATGCCAGGATATCGTTGCACCTGGTGGTAGTATTGCAAACATTGGTGTCCATGGAACCAAGGTAGATCTTCATCTTGAAGATTTGTGGACCAAGAATGTCAATATATCAACAGGTCTTGTCTCTGCAAATACAACAGCTATGCTGTTGAAGTTGGTCACTGCGGGTAAAATCGATCCTTCTCCAATGATCACCCATGAGTTCAAGCTCACTGACATTGAGGAAGCCTATGACGTATTTGGCCAGGCGGCGACCAACAAGGCCATCAAAATGTTTTTGGATAATGCGTAAAGACATTTTTTAATCAGAAACAGTACATATTCTTTTAGCTGGTTTTCATATGTATATTTGACTTTTTTGTTATTCATGAATCTCCAGGGACAGGAAACTGCCAACTCCACTCCACTACTTCTTTTCGTAACTCTGCTATGCCGGCGTCGTGCTTGGCCGCCTCGTTGAAATTAGCAAGCTTTTGTTTCTTTCCTGGGTTGGCTTGAAGCCACTGTTCTTTGACTTGTAAAGCTAGCTTGACAGCCTTATCGATGTACTCGGCCACCTTGGTGAACTCCTCAGGGCCAAAGCCTCTAGTTGTCATAGCAGGAGTACCAATTCGGATTCCACCGGGCACCAGTGCTGACTTATCACCGGGGACAGTATTTTTATTGGCAGCAATTCTCATAAGATCCAGAACTGTTTCTACTCGAGCCCCGTCAATCTTGTTTGGTTTCAAATCAACCAATATCAGATGGTTGTCAGTGCCACCACTAACTAAAGTGTATCCCAGATTGGCCAAAGCATCTGCAAGCACCTTTGCATTTGACACAACGGCTTCCTGGTATTGCTTGAACTCGGGGGTCACAGTCTGGCCCAGTGCAACTGCCAGCGCAGTAATTGTATGGTTGTGGGGACCGCCCTGATGTCCGGGGAAAACACTGAAATTGATTTTCGACTCCAGGTCGTATAAAGTCTCCTTTCCTTTCTTATCAACTGATCGTACACCCTTTCTGAAAAAAATCAGCGCACCTCGTGGGCCGCGCAGAGATTTGTGTGATGTGGTCGTCACTATATCCGAGTAAGGAAATGGAGATTTGGCTACACCGCCAGCCACAAGACCGGCTGTATGAGCCATGTCTGAGAGCAAATATGCACCTACGGAATCGGCAATAGCTCGGAACCGTTCGTAGTCGACATGCCTCGGGTATGCAGAGGCACCAGCGACAATGAGTTTGGGCCGGAACAGAAGTGCAGTCTCCTGCAACTTATCGTAGTCAATGAGTCCTGTGCTCTCATCCAATCTATACGGCATGGTTTGAAAGTACTTGGAAACCATGGAGATTTTCTTTGTGGGTGTCTGGTAGCCATGAGACAAATGCCCACCGTGAGGAAGATCAAGACCCATGAGACGGTCGCCCACCTCCAGAATGCTACTGTAAGCATACAGATTGGCAGGAGCTCCAGAAAGAGCCTGGACATTGACGCCCCACTGGGTAGGATCGAGCCCGAAGGCCTGTAAAGCACGGCTTTGACACAAGGATTCAGCAACATCGATATACTCGTTTCCACCATAGTATCGAGCGCCAGGATATCCTTCAGAGTACTTGTTTTGCATTTCTGAGCCTAGGCAGTCCATCACGGCCTTGGAGGTGAAATTTTCCGAGGGGATCAAAGTGATAGACTCGCGTTGGCGCTGACGTTCGTTGGATATAACATCGAAGATCTCCTTGTCGACATTTTCGACCGAGGCTCCAAGCTGCTGTTTAGCGGCTGCTGAAAGGCAGCGAGATTGTATTCGAAAAGAAGGCAGAAGCCGAATCTGTCATAGTCAGCAAACGGTTCAGTGAAAGCAATTGAATATTAGGCTATTTAGAAATTCGAAATAGCACGTGATTACCTACTCGGACGTTTCTGGAGACTGCCAGCATGTTAAACTATAAAGCGACTCCAGGGTGGTGAATGGCCTTTATATTAAGTGGTGGAATCACCGTGCAGAGAGCAGTTTTAACTCGGTGACTCAAGTGTGAGGAAGGCACAAAAAGATGGAGAGAATCAGAATGAAGAGAATGCTAAGAATTAGGGCAAAAATGGAAGGCTTTAGGAAAGATGCAAGAATAGGTCAAGAAAGATCGCATAGATATTGAATGTTTGAGGTTTGTATTGAATTGCTGAGAATGGTTGGTTAATTGGCCTGGTAGAGCTTGGATCAGAAATAAACGAAGAGACCGATAAAATAGATAAACACACAAGGCATTATAAAGTAGATGAGGCAAATCGTAACTAAATACGGATAGCAATGATTTTTCGCAGTTTAACTGACATTATTCTACCAATCCGACTGCTTTGCCCGACATTGTCCTACTTCTCTTCCTCTCGTTCTTCCTGTTTTTTGCCCATTTTCATTTTTCAGCATCTCCTCCAACAACACACAACTCCCCCACCATGTCTCGCATGGGTGCTAGCAAAAACGCCTTAGTGCGTCTCATAGTCGGGGCAGGCCAGGCCGCTCCGACACCTCCTGTGGGCCCTGCTCTGGGATCCAAAGGCGTCAAAGCCATTGACTTTTGCAAAGAGTTCAATGCTAGAACTGCCCATTTCGCCCCGGGAGTGCCGATTCCGGCCGTAGTGACGGTTAAGCCGGACCGGACGTTTTCGTTCGAAGTGAAGTCTCCGCCCACAGCGTGGTTGCTGATGAAAGCGGCGGGCATCGAAAAGGGCTCCGCTCAGGCTAAGAAGATCATAGTGGGCAAAGTGTCACTGAAACATGTCTATGAGATAGCCAAAATCAAAAAGACGGTAAGTGAACGTGCGCATATAAAATATAATTATACAGAATTATTAACGTTTAGGACTCGCGGCATGCCGATCTAGAACTGCAATCCATTGTGAAATCGGTCATCGGTGTTGCCAGATCTATCGGCGTGGATGTTGTGCCGTGACACATCTTGTGACGGCACAGCCGCGTTGACTTGGCAGTGCTAGCCGTATAACCGTTGAAGATCCATAGCATTTTTGTACATAAAAGACAATTAAACACAGCCTTGGCAGGCATCATATGACGTAGAGAGCGGAACACAGCCATGTGATGGCTTTATCCGGTGGAGGCGAAGCTTCTTCCCGCATTCGCCGACGGCATGAACTTTACAAGCCGTACTGGCAAACCTAAACCAATATATAAAGGTACCGATCTTCCGCCGGTTTTCTAAACATTTGAGCCTTAATATTACCAGCTAAGGAGTGGGATCTGAATATCACGAAAAAAATAAACCAAGCAGGCCATTAACCATGAAATTATTGCAGTTATTGATTGGCATATGCTTATGCTCATACGCGTTTGGTCTTCCTCTCATTTCAGCCATTTTATATTCTCACCCGCATTATATACACCGAGGCGGAGGAGGGCATGGCGGAGGAGGCCATGGTGGAGGAGGCCGCGGTGGCAGTGGTTCAGGCTCAGGCTCAGGCTCAGGTTCAGGAACTAAAGGAGGTTCAGGTTCAGGTTCGGGGACTAAAGGCGGATCAGGAACCAAGGGCGGGAAAGGCGGATCTTCCACTCCAAAATACAGTCCAAGTACAGCAACAGGCTCCTCAATTACTACCGTTTCTCCTTATAGAAGTGGATATCCCTTTTATTACGGAGGTGCATTGACTCCGTTCTATGCCGGAGCCGCTGTTGGTGCATTAACTCCTTACTATCTCCACTCATTTCCTGGAAATTGGGGAAATGATGGAGTTTACGATTATCAGTATAATACTACTCTGGCTAATGGGACTGAGTATATTGTGAATTGCTATTGCAAGGCCTACTATCCATGCTCTTGCCAAGAGGAAAAGAACCAGACTTACTTTGACAACCTGCCTGCTGGCCGTTATAACATGACCTTCAATTCGTCTTCAAACGGGTCAATGATTTCTCCTGTCAAATTGGATATCAACGGTTCTCTTCCAGGAAATTATTCAAGGGGCACTGAGATAAACTCAGGCGCAGCATCAATTGGTGCTTCCATCAACTACGCTCTGTTTGCGGCCATATTTTCAATCGGTCTAATGTGTCTTTGATCATGTTTCAAGCACTACTGTTTCATGTGCTACGTTTTGTTTGCCGCAATGTTTCAGCTACTCCGATAATATTTGATCATGTCTTAATGCTTCCTATCATACAATCACTACATAACTTAATTGTCCCTTAAATATATACGCAACTAATTTCCCCCTTAAATATTAGGAATATATCATGCTTCACCATAACTTCTCATGCCCCTTCTTCTTCTTGTTCTTCCTTTCTAAACTGGCAATATGTGCCTCTTCAAATGCAACTTGACTATGCTCATGGCCTGGGGCTTCAATAACCCGACCATCTGAAACAGTACAATGCGGATATGATTCTAACCATTCATCACACCAGCAATCTTCTATAGTGGCTCGCTTCTTGACGTCTATTTCAAGCATACTCGTGACTAGAGGTAAAACCTCCTCCGGTAGGCACTTCCACAGTCGATTGGCTCCTGGCGTGTCTGGCAAACTAGGGTCCGTTTCTGACGAGAATACCTTATACGACGGATCAGATTGCTTCGGAGACCTCCACGGAAACTTCTTCATGAGCATGCAGCAAAACACGATAGCAGCTGACCAGATGTCAGTTGCCCGTGGGTCGTAACTCTTACTGTCCAAAACCTCGGGTGCAAGGTATGGATCCGACCCGACGACACCAGTAGATTCGTGATACATATCACTTTCAGGATACTTGAATACGACTGCTGAGCCGAAATCTATAATCTTGACAATGCCTTTACTGTTCACCACGCAGTTGTCCAGTTTCAGGTCACGATGTGCCAGTCCTGAGCCATGGAGGTAACTAACACCCTCCATTATCTGGCGGAAATCACAGTACACTTCTTGTCTGCTCATCTTGCCTGACATAACGATGGCAAACAAATCATACTCGCAGTATTCCATAATCTGATAGATCTTGTCCGTCTCGTAGACAATGTCCACAGTCTCCACTACATTGGGATGCTTCAGAGTGAGGCCAATGCAATACTCGGCTGAGATTTTTCGAGAATATTGACGATGCGTCTCATTGTTGGCTCTTCGTCGGAATTCCTTGACAGCAAATACCTTTCCGTCTCGGTTGCGAGTAATGAGCTTCACACTTCCACCGGCACCTTCACCGAGCGAATGTCCAGGTTTCGAGTAGTTTCTTAAAAGGGGAACTGTCTTGGTATTTGCTAAAATAGCGTTGGTGGGTGTCGATGGTGATGATGACGTTGAAAACCACGATGTCGAGCGATGTCGCAGCATGACAGGCGAGGTCGGCGATGCATCTGACAATGATTCAGTCACATAAATAGTTCCTGAAGGAGATGTAGATGCTGAGTTGTCCTTGTACGAGTTTTTCCTAGATCTCTGGAAAAATCGCCTGAGATCTGTGGCCGAAGACTGTGAAGATGGCCCACCGACAGAACTGTTTCGCTGTTTAGATTTGGAAAACAGCGAAAGTGAAGATGGAGAACGAGAAAATCCCTGGCGTGACGACGACGCATGTGAGCTAGGAATATTGACGATGAAGCGAGGCTCGATTTGCTCACTTGCACGGCGATGCTCGACAGTATCACCCACAACAGTGGGACCCTGTAGAGGTGAAGCGGGCTGGCTCAGAGATATTCTACTATTGGCATCTAGCCTATGCACAGGCTTTTTACCGACCTTTGACAATTCCAACTCAACCGGAAGATCTTGCGTTGTGTTGCTAAGAATGCTAGTGGAATGACTAGTACCAGCCAAATGGTCGCTGGTACTCGGAGATGATTCAGAAGAGTGAGATGCTTCCACATATGGCCTGAGGTCGCCTGAAGATGGGCTTCCGGCAGGTTTCTGGAGTTAGTTTTTGAACAAGTATGCAGACGACTGCACGAAGCAAAATACTTACCACGCGTGAGTCCAAACTAGAAGCGGAAGACTTTCCGGATTCAAGCAGCTTTGACAGACTAGACGTGTGACTGGGCATAGCAGGCCGAACAGTCTTCTTCTGGTACTGGTCCTGAATAGAAAAGCCTTCCAAGCTGTCGGCCAGCATTGAAGTCTCATAATGCCCGGCTCTAGGAGGCGGAGCTGTGGCCGTAGTCATTTTTTAGAACAAGTATGCAAACTCAGAATATGCTAAAGAGAACCGGAAATGGCCGGAAAAAGTGTCTAAGAGAGAAATGTCTTTTGGTGCAAGATGGTTTGCGATACGGTTGTGAGATCACTAATCAAAAAGAAAACTCAACCCAAAAAGCATCTAACAAGCCAAGAAACGGGATGCAATGAATACCGGGGAAAACTAAAAAACAACAATATGTCGAAACAAAGCTGGACAGATCGGTATTGGCTGATAAATGGGCGAATTTGGCTGTAGCTTGAAGGTTGCGGAGGGGTTGGTAAGGAGATAAAAATGGGACATTGTGGTGATAATACGACATGGTTATCAAGGCGGGTATCGTCGGTCGGGAAGCATCCACCGAACCATTGTCAAAAGTGCATCGGGATTACCAGCCTGCGAGCCATCAAGGGTTCTAATATCGTTTCTTTCATTTGGTTTTACATTACAGCTAATTCCTGTGATTTTCCAAGTATCCGATGTCGGGCTATACTTTGAGATCTTGCACCCAAATTAGGAAATGCGGGAGCCCTTAGCGTTACGCCGGATAGATCGGGCGGGAAGAAATTCCAGGGAATTCCGTAAATGCAGGAAAAAAGGCCGGATTAAATAGATGAATACATAGTAAAGGGTAATCGGATTATTTGAAATATTCTATGGGATGTTCTTCGCCATTACACGTCAAGTACAATGCTGCAGTATTTTGTTCGCTCGATGCAACTCTGGGCTATCAATAACCTGATTGGTCACGACGATCGTTATCACATGGCTCAGCAGCAAATGTTTCAACAACAATGAAGCATCGATGACATCAGTACAGCCACGATAAGCGGGGTTCTTTGGAATGTCGCAATGCTTAGAAATTAATGGGATGCAATTGATGGACGTGCGTGTACACATTGCAGCAACTGCACCTTTTTCGGACCACTACATGGTTCCAACCACTAAATGTCCACCAGTGGTACCGTAGAGTGTTTGGTGGAGTAGGATAACCCTTAGATGACTGCTATGGTTGCTCAGGCACACTCGTTGCGGATTAATTTGAGACATTTGTTTTGCGTGGGGTTGCTGCCCTAAACAGGAAGATACAACACGAGGGCAGGGCAATGAAGCAATATCGGGCCAAATGCTAAGGTCTTATTGGTATGATGATATGCTCTGGGTCCGTGTGAATACAGAGTACTGAGAATACCGTACTGATGCTAGTGCCGATACTAAATGCGCGATATCAATACTCTTATACTTAGACGTTATTTCTTCGGTTGTCGGAACTACCAAACAAGCCTCGCCGTATTTCCCCTTTCGGTAATATAAACAAGCTTCATCTAGAACAACAAAACTCAGTTAGATGCACTCGCTAGCAGTCAACTAGAGAAACATTTTCTGATATCAACTGTCCAGGCGATTCTGCGCCTTCCTGCGCAATGTTCCGAATAGAATTCAGCATATCCACCGTTTCAGTGGTCGCTTTAAGTCTTCTGCTTATACCACTAGGCCCTGGAATCATTTCCCTCCTGCTATGTGCTCGCTTCTATGATACTATCATATTAGCACTCCGTATATCGTCAGGCATCTGTGGCTCGTTTCTATGCACAAACGCAATACTGTTTCTTTTAAACAGTGTCTTTCCTCTGCATTTGCCCTTGCTAATCATTCAGGGGCTGACTCTGGCTGGGTCTCTGGCATCAGGGTGCTATTACATATTTAAACACATCTCGCAGCCACGTCTTCTGCCGAACAATGAGCATAATTCCACAAGTCGCACAAGGCTAGAATCGGCTTTTGTGATACTGTGGATAATCAGCCTGTGTGCAAACTGCATTTACTTAGCATCCACCATAACCCTATACAATTTGCAGCGGCACCTACACTCAGCCACATCTACTGAATCCTCGCCGACTCTAGCCGAAAAGGCATCAATGCCTTTTACACTTGGTTCTGCAAAGACGTTAGACGCTGGTTCGGCAGAGATGGGTCTGGCCATTACCACCGACAAGAACACTGCTTCTCAAGAGCAGAACGCTAACATGCTGGGAGAGCTGCCTGATTCGGGAAAGTCGTCTTTCAAGAAGAAGCATATAACGACGTCGAGTATGTTGTCGTTTCTTCAAATGACTCCAGCCAATCCAATGCTGAAACCGTCTTTCCGGGCTTCCCACGTGCCTGATCTGCACATTGCTAGTAACTCAGAGGTTGAAGGTTTAGCAATTCCCGCAGGCGATTCTGCTTTCGACTCGTGGGATGTCCACTCTAGAGACTTTAAATGGACGATGGCCAATCTATCTTCTGCATCGCCAAACATTGGTCACCGAGATGTTTCCGGGGGATCTTCCGCTGCCCAGTCCGATCTGTCAAATGCGAGTTATAATAGACGCATATCAAGTGCAGGGTTTACTAAGGAGTACCGTCCTGTGCACGGAAGTAAACAGTCCAAGGACAAGCGTGATAAATATGGGAGCATTGGCCAGTACGACCAAGAAGCAATGAACAATTATGCTCAGAAGTGAGCTTCTACAACGATCAACCTTGGTTATGCCATTTTCCGTGTACTATTTTTTTAACTTATTACTGCCATTGTTGGCATAAGGACAACTGCTTCGAACAACGAATTTGACAATGATGAGAATCGAATGACAATACCATTTACCAACAGGACGCTGTGAATATGGCACAGCAAACATAATTATGTATAATGATCATTACTAGAGTTATTTACATACTAACAGATATTTATTTATATTAAGTTTCTTAAATCATTGTATTTCTTGACCTCCCACTCAATTTCTGCCCTTCTATTCTGACTTCCATGCCGTTATCTTTACCATTATCAACGAGAAAAAAAGCATCAATTCGTCAGCCAAAGGAGCTCACTGCCTTCTCCATTGGCATCAATAATGAAGTTGAATTAGATGATAGCAGTCTTGCATATTTTTACTTTCCAGATAGTACGCTAGACCTGGTAAAGATCAACCTGACCGATGGGTTCGAAACATTCATACAAAAGGACGAATCCATAGATCATCATCTTGATCCATTATTGAAATCCATAGTATCTTATGAGAAGACTGCTGGCGAGAAGATCAAAGCTGATATCATCAGCTATCGAGGCGTAATGACGAAGCTAATGTGTCTGCCCTACGAACAGGGCGAAGATATCGATCTGAATCTTGTCCTTTTCGACGACCAGGTGATAATAGAAGAGGACCATGACTTACGAGAGTCCAAAAAAAGGCCTATGAATCATCACGATAGTGTGCTGGCCTACGGAGGTTACAAGTTTGAGAAAGTTGTTACGCTTCCGCGTGCTTGGAGTGCTTGCTCAAGAGAGATGATCGAGCAGAGATACCATGCACCTGTGAATAACATCGAGCAATACTGTACAGTGGTTCGTACTGGTGTCGGCAACGTCCGAGTTGTGCTTGGTGCTGAAGTGGACTGTGTAGCCGACTTTAAGCCAGAAACTGGTGACGCCCTACGCCATTATGTGGAGCTCAAAACCAGCAGACTAATTGATAATGAGAAGGCGGCTCGGACTTTCGAACGGAAGCTGCTGAAGACTTGGGCTCAATCGTTCTTGATTGGTGTTCCGAAGGTAGTGTATGGATTTCGAGATGATCAGGGTGTTCTGCATTCTGTCGAGGAATATAAAACTGAGAATCTACCTATAATGATACGAGATAGTCGGTTTACGTTTGCCGATAAAAAATGGAATGGAAATCAAGCAATTTCTTGGTACGCTGCTTTGCTGGATTGGATAGTGAAAGTTGTTCGGGGTGCGGAACCTGGCACTGCATGGAAACTCCAGTATAAGGCGCATGTCAACCACGTCGAACTGATCAAGGAGGAAAACAAAGAAGTGAAAGGAACGTCATTCCTCTTGCAGGAGTTTGTTGATCATAGGCTGTCGTTTTCTGCTGAGATCAGAGAGGATCCTTAAAGAGAGTGTGCTGGAAATGACGGCATCTCCAGCGTTTCGAGAACATATGGAATAGAATCGCAAAAATAGGTTTGAAATATGTATGTATTTAATTTGAGATTTTGATCCGCTGCATATATTTTCTTCGGCCTATATCAAAATACACCGTCACCACTGATTCAATTCAAAGATGAGATGAGTCGCCCTGAATGTCAGAGCAGCAAGGACACAAGACGAAGATAGGAACACTGTAAATCTAGCGGCAATTATGTTCGAACCAGTTTGGATGAAACTATGTAAAACGCGCAATCCTACATAAGCCCAGGCGAGCTTGCTGTCAACTGTGCTGTCAGTTCCCTTGCTCATATGAGCAACTGCCAGGGCCAGCGCGACAGCATAAAACTGAGTAGGCTGTTCGAACAGGTGACTGTAATTGTCTGCGACCCAGCGAGCTTGAGGCGGGAGCTTTTCTTCCATATCTCGTTTAATGTACAGAGGATCCATTCGGACCTTGTACTTCTTCATAGCCGGAAGTCGAACTAAGAACAAATACACCTCAATGACGAATGTCCAGCCATTGAGTGCTATAACAGGACCTAAAAGACCAGAATTTTTAAGAGCCTCCATTTGTGTGTGTTGTTTGAAAGTGTGGCAGTATAGGGGATTGCTGTTATAGTCGGAAATATGCGGGGTTTTGATCCGAGGTCATCTGGGGATTGGCCTTGAGATAAACCCCAAAAGGGACTTTTTGATGGTTTGCCCGGGCAAAGGGCGAGTACAGAGATAGAATTATAGTGAGAGCACGGGAATTGGCTAAACTTATCGGTAAAAACTACAAGTTGGCACACATTCGGTTTTGCGGAGGTCTGGCTTCTCGTAGGCTTGTCTTTGCAGAGACGTAACAAAATCAGTCAATTAATACAAGACCAGCAGAAGATAGTCATTTAAATCATATAATAAAAATACAGTACCCGGGTTCTATTTTTGTAACGTACCAGCGATGCAATCGTTTCCAGACTGACTTCTAATTGGTCTTTTTGCGCACACTTCGACGCAACCCTGTGACATGATGTCGAGACGGAGTGCGCAGATGGACATGCAGCTTGCCATCACCATGAGTTTCAGGGGCAGAAATTGTTCGAGAAGATGGAACCTTGGGCCGTTCAGGCTCATAGTACTTCCTGGACGGAGCTCCAAAGGCGATACCATTGACAAACACAGCCCCAATGGCAAGAGCCAGCAAAAATACCATCGACTTGATGCTAATTGAGTCGATAAATCCGTTCAGAATCTCGGCAAATGTCTCAGCACCCACCTTAGCTCGGCCTATCTCTGCTGGATCTTGGTTCATGCATCGTTCCCAGTTGTTGCACATAGTTTCTAATGCAGGGACTCGCTTGCCTGGTATGCAGTTATTGCGAACATACTCATGAGAACACAGTGCCATGTCCTGGAGAATGTCGGCAGAGTACTCCTCAACTTTGCGGTTGATATCTCTCCTCACGGTCGAGAACAGTGTGTAGAAAAAGTACATAAACACCGAAATGATCAGCAAATTGATGAAGGTATGCAGATATGCGCTTATAATGCCTGGTGTCATGGGATCCAGCAGAACGGACCGAGCACTGGGTATATTTTTACTCGGTTTGCGTTTTCGTTTCGGCAAGAGCAGCGCATGGTCATTTTCCTGGGGAAGCACGTCCACCCAATCCACTTGTCGGGGCTGCTTTGGCTTCGTGAAGACACTTCTAGTGGCCAGCTCATTATCCTCGGGAACATCCTGCTCTTGTGAGCGCTTGTTGAACCGAGGCAAGTCGCCGTTAGGCACCTGCTTCTCATTGTGGAGGGGCTCATTCTCATTGTTCTGCTGCGACTTGGCAAACTGCTGTCTCAGAAGCTGTGATCTGACATCATTGAGCGGCTTACGCCTGTTCTTCTTCTCGAGGAGATCCAAAGATTGTGAAAAGCTCTCAGCATCACTGTCAGCCGATAGCGATCTTGAAGCAATGTCGCCTATCCGCCAACTGTTGGAGCTACTGGAACTATAAGGAGAACTTTCCTCAGGGGAACTAACGCCACTGGAGCTCATTCGAGAGCGTCGCAGTTGTTTTGACAATAAATAAGCGTGAGTTGGAGACATTGATGCGTTTGGAGAGAGCACGGCAAATGAGCTATCATAGTGGTCGACGCCCACCTGATGAGGGTTTGCCACATAAGTTTTAGCCATTTTGAAGGCCGCTCTTTAAGTTATTCGATTACAGTGAAGGACTGTTGCGGTGGTGGCCTCGACCGATTGTAGGTTAGAAACTTGGCAAATTTCACAAGGACCAAAGCCGCGATGAGCAGGCAGAAAGCAGTAGTGTCCGGATCCGTTGGCTTAATGCAAACAACACCTAGAATTCCTTCTACCAGATCGATTTAGAGTATAAAAACCGAGCGTTGTCAACTTGTTGATATTTTCTGCAGGTTATTTGTTTACAAACGATCTCCCAATACGGTAATATCCGTTAAGGCAGACGTTCGAATCAGGGTAGGGGGTGAAATTTTCAAAAGGTCAACGTCAATAGCAAATAATAATAGTGTGATAATGCATATCCGATAGAGGGCGCCAACCATTGCTATATAGGAATGGTAAATGAAAGTTTTAATGAACGAAGAGATACCGCTAGTGTAAAAATGACTATCACGTGACTGCATCAAAGTAACAAGTGAGAGGCACATGTCATATACCATACAATCTACAACCCACAAAGTGGAACGACCGTTGCCATTCCTAACTGTCCCTGTTTTTGAGGAAGAGTAGCCCGATCAATGAGGCTTATACTTTCAGCCGTCTGATGGTGACGATGACGATATTGAGTTATCAAAATGCCGACGGTACATTAAACTAGTACCTTAAGGTTGGGCAGATAACTACTTGAAGTTAAGTCCACCTACCCAGATTACATCAATAGACACGATGTTGGGAATTTTCTCACTATAAGCTGGTCACCTGCTGGTACAAATAGGCATCGAATATGGAACTGCTTTTGCTTGCGAGCTGAATCGCAATTTGGCAATACTAAGCAGTCTCGAATTTGATAATAGATCACAAGCTTTTGAAGGGACACAAATGTACCGAGTGTGGTGGCACTGTTAGTGCTGGTGACAAGAACAAGCAGGCTGAGCAGAACCAGCAAAATCAGCAGAATCAGCAGAATGAGCAACACACTGAAGAGCACACTGGGCAACACAATGAAGAACATTCTGAATCTCAGCAGCAGCCTGAGCAGCACTCTGACTCCGGTTCATGGATCTCCACTACTGCTTTGGGCCAGTCTAATCCTACTCCCACTCCTGTTGTCGTTGTTGAAGGTGATTCTAACAACTCTGGCTCTAACAATGATGGAACCGTTGTTGTCGTTGAAGGCGATTCTAACAACGGGTCTACTGATGGCTCCAACAATGAAGGTACTGTTGTTGTCGACGGTGGCTCTGATTCTAACAATGGAGGAGATGTTGTCGTCGTTGAAGGTGATTCTAAAGGCTCCACTGACGGATCTAACAATGGAGGAACTGTTGTCGTCGAAGGTGATTCCACTGAGGGTTCCAACAATGGAGAGACTGTGGTCGTCGAACAAGGCACTAATGGAGAGACTGTTGTTGTTGGCTCTGGTGGCTGGGTTTCAAGTGGTGGATCTGTGAGCGTCAGCGGTGGATCCAGCTCTAGCGGATCTAGCTCTTCTAGCTCAAGCTCCAGTTCCAGCTCTAGCTCCTCAAGCAGTGGATCTTCTTCTTCCAACAACTCTGGCAGCTCTGAGAACTCCGAAACCTATAACAATGGTGGAACTGTCACCACAGAAGGTGGTGTCGTCTTTAACCCTTTGGCTTGGAAGCTGCAGAAGATCCGCAAGATTGGTGAGGCTGTCTATGGAGCCAAGAAGGCTGCTCTCGATCATGTCGTTGGATAAAAGGGTTACAAGCATTGTTAAGCAGGCTATTCAAATGTGTAAATTAGAGCAAAAAAGGACGACAAGTAAATATTTATTATAAACTAGCTTTGTGTATCTGAAGAATTATTTATTATCAATTGAATAAATTGAGTATTGAATTCTGAATTGACTAAGTCTATCGTTGAAATTGTGCGGTAATGCGCAGTAAAACTGGCTAATGCGTATTATATTTCCACTACAGAGCTTCAAAGAAGAATACAGTCACCTCCAACACCATTGCATGAAATCCAAGTCGATCCAGTATGAGAATATAAAATTTCGAGCCGAATTATGAACTGCGTCTTTCTAAATCAATGAACGTTTCTCAGCCTCCTGTCAAGCCGTTCTTTCAACAACGATAATTCTCCACAAACACTAGGCAGAGCCTTTTAAATCCCAGAAATCAACATTAGATCATTCACTGGAACAGGGGAAATATACAAATACTCGAAATTCGTCCATTTTCGGAATCCGGCCCGAAATTACTTAAAGGTACATTTTCCCGCTGTTCTTACTGCTTGCGGATTTAGCTCAGTTGGGAGAGCGTCAGACTGAAGTTCAATCTGAAAAGCTATCTGAAGGTCCTGTGTTCGATCCACAGAATTCGCACTTTTTTTTGCCGGTGAAACATTTTTTTTATCCGTATTTTCATTATTGTCTTAATTGGCCGATTTGTCGTTACCTCGTTTCTTTCTAGCTCTGTTGTGCTCCGTCTTCCTTTTTTTTCACTCGCCAAATCTCGTCAAACTTCGCCAGTATCACCTCCTGCCTATCACCAACACTCCACTTATGGATGACGAGGCTACGCAACGGTCGACACAACCTCAGACGCAGGAGGATTTCGGCTCTAATAGTGCGCTTGCCGGTGACGATGTAGCGTGCGCGCTATTGTGCACAACTAATAATGTGACGAGTCGATTGATACTCAATCGAAAGCCTGGAGGAATGCAGGAGTGGAAGTTTGGACGCAACGCAGCGTGCGATTTCCAGCTGAACGAGTCGAAACGGTTAAGCAACTGTCATTTTGTGATATGGACGGTAGGTGGAGAATTTTGCCTTTGCTGGCTCGTTTACTAACTTGTCTCAGACCGAGGATGCTCCTAATACTCTGCTACTTAAAGGTACGTACGCCAACATGCCGAAACTTGGGGAAAATCTAACTGTTAGACACTTCGACCAACGGAACATTTCTTAACAATTCTCGCCTTATCAAGCACAAATCGTTTATGATTGTGCAGGGAGATGAAATCTCAGTGGGCAACGGGGTGCCTCAGGACGAAATCAGGTTCATTGTTCAAATTCCCCAGCCTACGCGCCAAATGGCCACTAAAGGCATCCATGCTATATATGACATCGGCCCCATGCTTGGACAAGGCGCGTTTGCCGTCGTGCGTCGTGCCATTGAACGGGTCACCGGCAAAACCTACGCCATCAAAATCATATCCAAAACAAAGATCAGCAATGGCGTGGCCGTGCAGCGCGAAATCGAGATTCTCAAACAGCTGGACCATGACTACGTGGTGTGCCTCCGCGATTTCCACGAAGACGCCTCTTCCTACTACCTGGTGATGGACTATGTTGGCGGTGGTGATCTCATGGACTTTGTCATCTCCAATGGGCCAATCGCCGAGGACGCCTCGAGAGAAATCATCAGGCAGGTCCTGTCTGGCGTCGATTATGTGCATGGGCTTGGAATTTCGCACAGGGATCTCAAACCGGACAATATTCTCATTGCTCAGGACGATCCCGTCATTGTCAAGGTCAGTGATTTTGGTCTAGCGAAGATCTCTCAGTCCGGCTCTTTTCTCAAAACCTTTTGCGGAACTTTAGCATACTTGGCACCGGAAGTCATGTCGGGAAGACGTAAGGGTAAGAGTATGCCCAATATTTCTGCAGCCACTTACTCGAATCTCGTAGACATATGGAGTATTGGTTGCTTAGCATACGTTATATTGACGGGATTTCTGCCGTTTGATGGTCAAACCCAGGAACATCTTTACTATAATGTTCTCAATGGCAAGTTTCTCATGGGTCCTCTATCGGAAAATGGTATTAGCGCCAGCGGAATCGACTTTATTTCCCAGCTTCTGCAGGTGGATCCTCTCAAAAGGCCCAGTGCCAAGAAGGCTCTGCAATTGCCTTGGATAAAAGAAGGAGAGACCCAGCCGAGTGGGACCAAGGGTAGCTCGGGACAGGCAAGTGAAGTTAGCGGTTTGCCAGTATCCAATTTGCAGATCCACTCACACAAGGACAAGGATTCTGACTCCGATGGCTCTGATGACCGAACACCCTTCACAGTTCCTGGAGAGGACGTGACAGTATCTCCTTTAGTGTCGAATTCACAGACGGTATTTTCCGGAGTCCGCGATTTGGCAGATGATGCGGTCGAACCTGGCCCGGAAGCCGACGACGAATGCTGGCTGCAGCTGTGCACGATCCCACAAAGCATTCCATTCCAAGACATGTACATATCACAAAACAGAGTGAAAATCGGCAGAAAAAGTGATGGTTCATTGAACGACATCTGCGTGAATGATAGTCGCGTTTCGAAGAGGCATTGTGAGATTGTAGTAGAGGGGCCGTCTGGAACCCAGACGAAGCCTACTGTTTGGTTGCTGGATCTGTCCAGTAACGGGTGTCTGGTCAACAAGGACGCAGTAGGAAAAGGAAATAAAATCGTGCTTCAGCATGGAGATATTCTTTATCTTTTCCAGGACTTTATTGATGGGGAAAAACAACTTTTAGGCTTTGAAGTCAAACTGTCACATCCTTCGGACTATGCAACAAGGCAGGGGGCCAAGCCAGCACCAATTGCCATCCAGGACAATGAATTGGATAGCAATGGACTGATAAGCGGGCCGCCGAGCGATGTGGTATCGCCTCCTATGACAAGAAAACGCACGTTTCAAGCCAGCAATAGCATGTCAAGCAGCGACGGACCACCACGCAAGCTCGTCAGTATTAGATCTAGCATGGTCAAAAATGGCCTGTAACGAAAAAATGAACACGTATAATACGCGAAAGTGTAAACTCCTCGACAATGTTTGAAATATATTTTAACTTCTAGAGCTTATTTGTTGGCCTTGCATATGAGGTTGTTAGTATGCATCTGTTGGCTATCCCAGCCAACCATCCTTTTTTGCCCATCACTTTCATCACCATGGTGCAATCGGTTTGGCACAGCATGCCCCCCAACTCGGCGGTGACTGTACGCAAGATCGAAGAGTCCCGGTTTACGCCGGTGGCCAAAATATCCAAGTTTTTCCACAAGCCGTTGCTATCGGCCAGCTCGCAGTATATCGCGTATCCTACTTCTAGGCCAGGGGTCATCCGGGTCATTGATCAGAACAATGGCAAGCATATAGCCCTGAGCACAGCTGATGCACAGGCCGATACGACTATCAACTATCTGGAACTGCAGGAAATTTCTCCTACAGAGACGCTTTTACTGGTTTGTTGCCCGCAAGTGCTGTGGTGGAAACTCAAGACCGGTGTGGATCTTGCCGATCAGGATAAAGGAACGAATATTTCCGACTCACTGGAGTTCAATGTATCTGAAGTTACGCATGCGCGTGCATGGACGAGGCAAGGAGAGTCGCCGAAACTTGTATTTGCTCTGCAACTGGGTGCTGTCATTGTGACTGAACTGTCGGGATCTACCATTGTCAAAATCAATCTCGATTCGCCCGTCACCAATTTAGGCCTGGGCGACTCTTCGTCCTTTGCAATCGTCACTGAATCACATGCACTTTACAATTTGAAAGGAAATGTTGCTGAACGGTTGGATAGCACTAGCACCGGTTGGACTGCGGTTGCGGCAACACTGGTGAACAAATCTCATGTTCTTCTTGTAGGCAAAAACAGAATATATGCTAGCCCACTCTTGTCGGAGAAAGGTGATGCGCATGCACTGAACATGCAAAGTATAGTCACTATCAGTATCAAGAAGGTGGCTTTTCTTCTGCCCTATGTCGTTGGTATCAACAAAGACTCTAGTGAGTTAGTAGTGCTTCACCTTACTTTCGAGCGGCGCCGTATCAAATATGAAGGAATGGCTCGCCTCGCTACTGGGTTGAATATCTATGATATCTCCGTTACAAAGAACATGCGCCGATCCAATGGTGCCGTGATTGATGTGTATATTCTACACAGCGGAGGTCTGTCTATTCTCAGCGTCACAAGTGACGATTTTGATAGCATTGAGCCACCTCCATCAAATTCATCGGCTTCTGCTCGTGCTTTGCCTGAAAAATCAGCGTCTGGAGAGACGGCCTCGGTGACAGGATCACCCAAAACATCCGGGACTGCCAATGCTGGCCAAAAATCTAGTTCCAGCAATATCCTGGACTCCTATTCTCGGGAAGACTTTAAGGAGAAAACGTATACTTTAGATGATATGTTGGCATCTGGCCGTTTTGTTACGAAATCTACTTTTGACGTAATGCAGGACAGGTTTGCTCAAGAAGTTCGCAAACTCGAACAGAAAGTGTCTGGATTGGATAAAAAGCTCGACTATGTAACTAACAAACTCGTGGAATTGGCTTCAAGGGAGCGCCACTCTGCGGCTAAGCAGGAGGTTCGAGCCGCGCCAAAAGAGGGTCGCCAGCCTCCTGTAAAGGAAGATCGTCGGCCTGCGAAAGAAGGTCGTAAGCCTACAAAGGATGCACAGTCATCAACAAAGGAGAGTGTACAGATCTCAAACGAGGTGAAGCGTCCAACGACAGAGAGGGCCAAGACAATGAATGGTACTCATCAAGCTTCCAAGGGAGCAAAAGAAGAAAAGAACAAAGAAAAGAAATTACCAGCAGAACCGAAGGAGAGCGACGAAGACGAGTGGTCGTCAGAAGATTCGAGCGTTGAGTCTGTCGCTTCAGAACCTCTCGGCAACGATTTCGATGCGTTTGAAACCAAGGTACTTCAGATGGTCGAAGCGCACAAGAGGAATTTGAAGAAAAAGCTGACGACATTGTCGGAAGAGTTTGTACGGCAGTTTGAGAATTGGGAAGATATCAAGAAGGAGATGTCTCAATCGGCTCGGGATCCTGCTCAGAAGGACCTGATTATTCTTTCGGCAATCTCATGCCTGTGCGCATTACCAGCTATAGATGATAAACTCAATGAGTGGATTGGCAATCTTCTGGATACTCTTGATCTGGCCGACCCGCAGCTATACGCAGGTGGTGATACGTTCGTTAACGGTGTGATCAATCGGGCCAAGGCAAATTACATCGAGCACAGTGGAGCAAAGGCTCAAACTAAAACATTGATCAAATTCAACTACCAGGATAAGATTACGTCGGCCAAGGCGTGAAGATAGAATGTTTGCCGTCTAATTGGAATCGGTAAACCATTGCAATTGCAGATGCATGCATTTGAGATCAATTATATCGGTATTAAAAAGAGTTTAGAAAAAAGGAACCAGCGGGGATCATTTCTTCTTGCCTTTTTTAGGGGTCCCAGAGCCATAGAGGTAGCGAGATTTCTTCTCTGCCGGCTTGAGGACCTGGAAGGAGCATAGAAGAGATTCATCGACTGTCATCATGGCACCAGCATTGTCGAATTCACCGCAGTAATTGGGGGCCGAGAATATAGTAACGAGCTGCCGCTTGGAAAAAAAATCATAGCCATCCTCGACCACTTGATGTGCCCTGCATATCAGTTGTAAGTCGTGTCTTTGCAGAAAACGGGTGACGACGTCGGGCCCAAATGTGAAGGAGATGCCTCTATCGTTTTCATTCCAACCACTGGAATCCTTCTCGGGATCGGACCAAAGAAGGTCACATAGCAGACCGATGTCGGGGATGTCTGTAGGACGCATGATGCGTCGAATCTGGTCCATGTTGTTTAGATCTGGCGAAAGACCGCCATGCATACAGAAGATACGCTCGTCGACAATGGCTGCTATAGGCAAGCAGTTGAAACAGTCGGTGAACGTTTTCCATAGCTTTATAGAATAGCGTCGTTTGCCTGGAGAAGGTTAGAGAACAGGTGATGCAATAAAACAAGACAAGCCAATAGCAGGCCCTCTTGTTATCTTCCTATAATACTCACATTCATCGTAAAACCCGTATATGCGATTGATATAAGCGCACTCATGGTTCCCTCGCAGTATAAAGAAGTTTTCGGGATATTTTATCTTATATGCCAGGAGCAGGCAGATTGTCTCCAAGGATTGCTTACCCCGGTCAACATAATCGCCCAGAAAAAGATAGTTTGCTTCCGGAGGAAATCCTCCGTACTCAAAGAGCCTCAGCAAATCATAGTATTGTCCATGTATGTCGCCGCAGATCTAGATGCAGATGTCGTGGTTAGTTTGATTTGATGGATTGCGCAAAAGGCCTCGCTATTGATGCCACAAACAAGGAATATCTCAAAAAAGCAGCAGCATGTAGCATGAGGCCAGTAAAAACAGCGGCATTTAACTTACCTTTATAGGAGCCTCGAGCTCTAAAAGTATAGGCTGCTGAATGAATATTTCCCGCGCCTTGGAACATAGGTAGCGGATCTCGTGTTCTTCAATCTGGACTTGCTTGCCGGGCCGGGAGCCTCGAACTTCCAGCAAACGGTCGATAATCGCGTCGATATCGACCTCCACTTGATCAGCCATGTCAATGCAAACGGCCGCAGCGATGGATCCGGGGAATTTATATGGGATGGAGGGTGTTGTCCCGTTTGGTAGAATCTATACAAGTTGGCAGTCTTGTGCCTGTCGAGTCAATACAGCAGGAAACAAGCACTTTAAACGGACCTTGTCATGCAAACACAGCTCTATCAGTCCGGAAAAAAACCTCTGCAATTAACAAGGCTTTGCGTCGCGTCAACCAAAGCTTATCACCACGGTCCTCTAGCTGACTGATACTAGGTCAAGTTCCTTGATAGCCTGTTGGGACAAGAGCCAATGGGGATGGGGCTGGTGGGAACGCGACTTGGAAGCAAGCAAGATATGAAATATAGATTATGTAAAAAAAAAACAAGATATATAAATAGAGCGATGAATATCGGGCATTTATAGATAGCCTATCAATGAAGTTGGTTGGGTTGCTCCTATTATCATTCTTTCCCCCTATGTAAGAGTGCCGTCTTTCTGCGCTTCTTTGATCTGCTCAAATACCTTCAACATCTTACGTCGCGCCCCCAGCGCATTCACTCCGCGCTCTTCCAGGTCGCTATCGGACAGCTCTACCAGCTGTTTCCAGTGCAGATCGCTCAGGTTGTCGGTGTACTTGTGAAGCCGTAGTGCCCGCAGCCATGCAGTCACGTCCTCCAGCAGATTGGGATCAAGGTAATTGGTCATTTCTTTCTTGCTGGGCGTCCCTCCTACACTGCTGCTTGCCGGACTACTCATTGCTGCCAGCTGGTGCTTGGTTGCAGGCACTCGTGCTGTGCGCACTGGTGTACCGTCTACATGCCGAGTTTTAGATCCATTACCTCCCCAGGCCGGCGACGGTGCCAATCCCTGTGTTTGAACATCCTTGTCCATTTGCCATAGCTGCTCGTCATCCCCTGCCAAGCTCTCACGGCGTCGATGTTGTTGTCTGCTACCGCTGACCGTGTTAAGGGCAGCCAACTTCATAGCCATGTTGGACAGAATCTCCTGGTTCAACTTATCACGGGGCGTCCCGTTGTTGCTGTTACTAGGAGCGGTCGGTGTATTTGTCATACTTGCCCACGAAGAATGCATGCCGTCCAGGTAATTGCCTGGTAGAGTGCTAGCAAAATTCATTGCAGGACGATTACTACCGGTGAGCGTCTCTTCCACCTGCGACAGCGGCCGACTATACCTTTGGTTGGGGTTTCGCGGGATTCTTCGACCAGAAGACGATGCAGAAGAAGGGGCTGTATTTCCACTGTTGCCAGTAGTTGATGCTGATGCGGAGGTAGTGGGACTGCCTGGAGTCATGGACTGATGTTGTGGGGACGTAGAAGGACCAATTGAGTTGCGTAACTGCGATGTTTGCGTGGCATCAGTGGCACTTTTTGGCCGGTTGATGTCGGCGGCCGTCCACGGAGTAGATGGAGGAACAATGGATCTACCAAACGGAGTGGTATGATGCGGTGTGGTTTCCTTTGAAGGAGTAGACATGAATCCAGAGCCCGACTGTAAGTAACTGAGCCCAGAGGTATTGGGCATCATCGTGGGATCGGTCTGTAGAAAAGAGGTTTTGCTGGGGCTGGCGGAATGTTGGGCCTGGTGCCTGAGCACGGTCTCATTGAGTTGCGACTGTAGCACGTCACCGCCGACCACAGGGCTCGCTAGATGATATGTAGAAGGATCCTGCGGTTCCAGGTTCTGCAATAGAGCAATAAACAAGCGGTTCTGGATGGGTGTAGTCTGATGAAGCAGGGAAAACAAAGCAGCAGTCCGCTCAGCCTCACTCAGCACAGCAAACCACTGCTCAATTAGACTCAACTCATCTTTGAAAGCGGCATCGAGTTTTGCATCAGACATCTGCTGCAGCGCCCACTTGTACGACTCCAGGTCCGCCAGCATCGGGTCGTCGGCGTGATCCATGGGGTCCTGGCCCAGGCGAGAAGGAGCCTGCAAGAAGATCTCACTGGTAGGACGGCCCTTGGTCACAAGAGGACTATCAAAAGAGCTTCCGAGATCCACCGAGCCTCCATTGGCCGATAGGCCCTTTGGAACGGACTGCGGGTGGTGGGTAGCAAGATGAGATCGTTTACCTAAAGGCGAGCTTAATCGAAGCGTATCCATTATGCCTTAGATATATGCCATGTATGAATTTGCAGAATTGCCCCTGTGAACAACTCTTGGTGTGCTGTGAGTAGGAAATGGCCGTTGGAGCCCGTGTTTTGTACTTAAAACGCAATTAGGAGAAAAGGGGGAGAAAGTGAAAAAAAGTCAACAAAGCACCAGCCACACAGAGCAACCGGTAAACAACGAGCAAAATCATGGAATTAAATAGCCCATTTAGACATACTATTAGCTAAGGCCTAAATATCAAAATACATAATATATGGTGCTACGCAGCATCTCCATCCACCTTTGCTCGCCAGAAGGTCAAATTGTCGTTCATGTTGTCAACCATAAACTCCAACTCCGGAAAATGCTCCACCAGCAGCCCAAACAGCGGCATGCAATATGTATTGGCAAAAAAGAGCTGGTTCTTGGCCAGTTGCGTTTCATCAAGCGCTCCCAGCTTGTTCTTTGAAGCTGCTGTTGTCGCCGTTGGTGAAAGGCCCAGACTGCTTTCCAAAAGAGCCACATGGGCAACCTCATCGGCCAGCACACGTCCCCAGTATATAGAAATGTCACGTATTCGAGTCACATTACTGATGTCAGCGCACTTGAGCACCATGCACGCTAGCAGCTTAGCCGCCATGTTCTTAGAGCCCGATTGGATTTCGCCAAATCTCCTCATGTACTCAAAATGCTTTGCCATATCTGTCGCCAAAATGCTTTCAATCATAAAACTTTTGCGCGCTGTATCGTGAAATAGCTTTGGCCAATACTCTTTCACCAGTTGCCCAAGCACAGCCGAGTGGTAGCTTTCGAGAACACTCACGTCGTTGTATATTCTGGCTAGTGGCGCATTAGATGCAATCAGCAACTGATTCGTGACACCCGGGTGGCCTGCATCGTGTCCCAATGCTGCAATTAACAGCACTAGGCAATCAACTGCATCAAAAATGGTGGTTCCTTTTGCAGTTGCATTGTTACCATTCTCCATGTCATCATACCCAGGCAGGGCACCAGTCCTGAGCAAAATAAAATAATTCGCCTGCATAACATCAATGGCATGCACAAAGTTGTGGTAAGGATTAGCCTGATGATAGCAATTGCGCACTACTAAGATGAACGACAGCAAGCGGTCGTCTGGTAGCTTCCAGCTAGCATCTAGTGCCGGGTTGCTACATGCATGTTTCAACATTGTAAACGCTGCTAATACTAATCCATCGCTAGGTAGTAAGTGCACCCCAAAATCCCAACTGCTTAGAGATTTGGCCAGAGAGGATAGTTGGGAAGGTTCCGCTTTCAAAGGTATATCTGGAGTCAAACCAATCTTATAGGTTTGAACAAAGACTCTAGTAATACTGCACGGCAGTACCTCATCTGCAAGTCCCAAAATCAGCTTCAGTTTACCTGTCCTAGAGTCTAATTGGTTCTTGATTTGCTCAACACGACTTGTATACAGCTTAAAATCATCGTGCGAAATGGTGCCAGGACCCACATCATGCGCACCCAAGCGGCTCAACTGGGCCCATCGCGAATAGTCGTCGGATAGCGCCACGAGATAATGGGGCTGATGCATCAAATGCGACGAAATGAACTCTAGTATTTGCTCCGGGGAGGCAGCAGCCTTTGAACCCGACGGCACATCGTCATGAGCATTCTTTGGAGAAGCAAATGAGACAAATATGACAAAAAACTGATCAGCCATCTCCGATTCGAGTAAAAGGCTTGATAGTAAATGCAGAGATGACAAGACAGTGACAGAGGGAAAATAAGTTAACAGACGCACGACATTGTCGTCGCGAGACCGGCCATTCTCGGTATGGCTATGGCGGCCATTTTCATAAATAGAGCATGCTTGAGCATTGCGGCCGTCCCAGTAAATGACCTTGGGCATGTTGAGGGCCGCTGCGAGCTAAATGCAAACAGTCCAAACCAGTCACAATAATCCAAAGGGCCAAGCAAACAAGAAAACAAACAGCAAAATAAATTAAAGCAGCAGATCAAATCGACTTGGGCGTGTTTCTGACTGTATGGGCACGCGCAATATGCCGGCTCTCAGGTCAGTCAGTATGCAAATACAGGAGGGGCACAAGCTGCACTGTCCGAAGAGGCCAATATATATAGTGTAAAGGCCCTACGGACTACAAATGAACCTATTCAGCAAAAGAGCGCTATAGGTAGGACCAAACAGGCAGGTGCAAGCTGAGAACACGACGGGTCAATCTCCACAAACAAATAGCAGAACCAAAGGCAATAGGAGAGAAAAAGTACAGATATCAAGCAGGATCCTAAAAAGTAGCAAGAGCAAGATAAATAAAAAGCAGTGCAACTGGCCCAGATTGCTTAAATTTCTGGTGTGCCCCGGCGGACCGTCTTTTATATATGGAGCAGCAACAAAAGGGTATACAAATTACGCCTGAAAGCGGAATTGAAAGTTATGTAGCGTGACGGGGTGGACCAGGACAGGTGTGGAAAGCGGGAAAAAAAAAGTCAAGGCATTTACTGGGGCTCTTTAAATACATAATTATTTATTTATTGCATCAATAATAGCGCATTTCCATGCTCAAACACGGGGGCTCTTCTATGCAAGGCGGGGCATTAACTATGGCTAACGGTTTCCAACGGTTTGTATTATTTCATCAGAGTGTAAATTGGGTCACGCATATGAGGGAACCGTTTGATGAAACAGGCTTATTTTAATAATATAAACTCATTCAATCTATTATTTACATTTGAGAAGAGCGGATTGCAAATCTGCAAATGGCCAGGGCAATTGTAGATATTGCTCTTCTATTTGACAAACTGGTTGACGATTCTTTCCTGGCCCACCACCTGTCCCTCCTTTAGGATCTTAGCAATAATAGAGTCCACATTTTTCGTACCAAAGGTATTCTACAAGTTGCCGTTAGTATTCTGAAGAGCCCATTTTCAACCTTTTATCGATAACAATTGCCTCATCTTGCTGCTTGGCATTGCCACATCGACTTTCATCTCCCCCCATTAGCCCCATACTTACATGTAAAGATCCACCAGAAGCCTCGTCAAACACCCCCTGCGCTCCATGGCCATGAGTCACATACACTTGGAACACCGCAGCCACCTCTACCAAAGGTAGCGTACTATTGGGCTTTCTATAGTTTTCCAAATCCGCCAAGTTTGTAGCAAAGACAATGAAATCCTCGGAATCTCCTCGATAATGCACTCTGATCTGCAATTGGGTTAGATAGCATTCAACTTGGCTTCATTTTTAATCATCTACCTACCGAATCGGTCTTTGACTTATTTCCCATTTTCAGTGTAATTTTAATCTTCCTTTAAAATATCAAGCTTGTTACTTTTGGGTTTGGCTGTGCTTCCTCCCTTATATATCTTTGTTCCATCTGGTCATTTGACCAGCAACTAAAAGTCACCAGTTAATGCGGCATTACGCCCTAACCTGCGACCTACCGATCTTGGACGAAATAATAGAATTAGGGAAAGTACGAGAAGAAATGTAGCGGAGCTTGTAATTGGCTGAGCTAGTGTGATTTACTGTATGATGTAATGGCCGCAATGTGGTGCTATGATGTAATGGCTACGCAGTGGTAACGTCGATCAATGGTAGTTTTCAGCCAAGCTGATGAGCCATCGCTCAACTGAGCCATCAATGCACAGTTCTCTACCAAGTTCATCAACTGTAATACATTGTATAACAATTTCCACCAATTAGGCACTATTTAAATATCTTCTTCATCTATTATACATTTCATGCTCCTATTCATAATATCCCTCCTCAATGAACCGGATCATGTACTCGTCAATATTGCCTGTATCATCTTCTTCTTCAGACTCTTCAGACTCTTCATCTTCCATATCTCTCGGTCCAACTGTATCCTCGCGCTCCGTCCCCGGTGTACCCTCGACATTTGTGCTTGTCCCTTCCTTCTCCTTGTCAGCAAAATCCTCCATTTCTGCATCTTCTTCTCGCAATGCTATATTTGCAGCTGCTGCGTCATCTGCATCTTCGGCCTGCGCCAACGTCTTTTCAATCTCGTTGTTCTCGCTGAACATTGTCTTATCTAGAGTCGTCGTTGCTGCCTGCTCCTTGGCAATATCTCCAATCATATCACGCACTGTCAACTTGTTGAAATAATCCGTCGTGAATTCTCCATCCTGAATGACCACATTATCAAGAATCTGCTTCTGAGTAGCTTTCTTCAAAATATTACTCTCAATGGTATACTCAGACACAAATCGGTAAATGTGCACATCTCGGGTTTGCCCAATTCGATGGCATCTGTCTTGGCATTGCTTGTCCATGGAAGGATTCCAATCCGAGTCGTAAAATATTACGGTATCGGCTCCAGTCAAGTTGATACCCAATCCACCTGATCGCGAAGATAAAATAAATACTGGGATCTTGGAGTCATTGTTGAACCTCTCTGTGAGCGCTTGGCGCTGCTCCACCTTGGTTGCTCCATCTAGTCGCATATACCGATATCCATGAATATTCAAAAATTGTTCCAAGATGTCCAATACTTTGGTCATCTGCGTGAAAATCAGCGCTCTATGGCCCTCCATTGTCAAATCTCTTAACAGCTGCGCGAGCCTCTGTAGTTTCCCGCAATCATACTGTAACAGTCTTTTATCTGGGAAAGCAATAGATAGTCTCTCTTGCGAATTATGGAAGAGCTGCTCATCCCAGCGCCAAGAACGAACACGTTTGTCGGCGTCAGTTTCGACCTCCCTTGCAATTTGATCCCCAAGGAAAGTCGTTGGCATGTCCAGATATAAAATATTAGGAGTCACAAAAGAGTATCTGTCGATAATATCCTTCATACTAGCTTCTCGCTCAGAGTATGTTTTGCATATTCCACTCACAGCCGATGATGTCGACCAGTCATATCCTTCAGTAGTCAACCTTTCTTTCGGGACGGCCACATTGACCAGGTTTCTCAAATCCGAGCCATATATCGGCATCCGAGCGCATCTGAACATATTCAAGTATATTTGGTGTTGGATCTCAGCACCTTCGTTGTAAGTCTCCAAATATTTCCAATACCTTGAATGCGCATTAATTGAAAAGAGATCGGGCTGAACTGGACGGCCTCCCATACTCAATTCAGCAAGCTTGAGGCCCATTTCCCGATGCGCTCTCGTCCTCTGGACACTTAGGTACTGCAAAGATGTCATTTTCTCGTACTCTGAAAATAAAAAGTTGAAGGTGGACAAGCTGACGTCTTTGAGATGATTTTTCTCAAGCATATTGCTGAACGGCTCAAACCTATCTCTTCTTAGTGACGGAATCGAATTTTGCAATGCAAGCGATGTAACAATGGGTCTCACTTCAAACAAATCGGGATGGTTGCAGACTTTTCTCAATTGCATCAAACAGTTAATGATCGACAAGAAATTGCCAGAAGCCAATGTAGCTTTGGTTTGTGCTCTGGACATAAAATCATCGTAGAGGTATCTCTGACGCTTAGACAGACGGCAGTAAACAATATGCTCATATTTGCCTGGCATCTGCTTTTCCACGTCAACTTTAAGGCGACGAAGAAGATATGGTCGCAGTATCTGATGCAACTTCGCCACTGTCTCTCTCGTTTCTTCATCTGCAACCTCTCCACCCCCTTCAACCATCTTATCGACAGGACGAGCAAACCATTCTTGGAAATCTTGAAGATTTGCAAATCCTTCGGGCATAACCATTGTACCGCGAGAGGATGGCATCAAAAAGTAAAGTAGTGACCAGAGCTCCACTAGATTATTTTGCAGAGGTGTACCAGTCAACAAAAGACGCCTTTCTGAATTGAAATTCAAAAGAGCTTGCCAACGTTGAGACCTGAAGTTTTTGATGTTGTGAGCCTCGTCAAGAATTAGATAATGCCATCTCTTGCGTTTGAATGCATGCTGATCTTGAAGCACTAACTGGTATGAAGTGATACAAATATGGAACGTGTTTTCTTTGTTCCATCCTCTTCTTTTATCTTTTCGCTGCTGAGGATTACCATAATACGTCAGAACTTTGAAACCAGGAGCAAACCGCTTGAACTCCATTTCCCAGTTTAGCATGACACTCGTTGGCACTACAATTAAATGAGGGCCCCATACCTCCTTTTCGCATGCAAGGTATGCCAACAACGCAATAGTCTGTATAGTTTTACCAAGCCCCATCTCATCTGCGAGAATACCATTAGTTTGGCTATTATATAGGCCAACTAGCCAGTCCAAGCCGTCATGCTGATACTCTCGTAATGTGCCCCGCAGTAGAAAAGGTACTGGGACATGCGTATGCTTTTCCTTCATCTCCTCAACGCTCTCCTGCGGTCCACTCAGTACTTCTGGCGTTGATGTTGGAGTATCTATTATCATGTCAGGTTTGTCTGCCATCTCCTGTTCTTCGACTGAAACATCCTCATCGTCGCTATCCTCTTCCTGAAGTCCTCCAGCAAAAAGAGCGGCCAGCCCCGAGGGTTTTGATGAGCCGTTTTGGGTGGTACTCTCATCAGCTTCATCTTCTTGTTCCTCTTCATCACTTCCTTCTTCAGAAGATAAATCATCGCTATCTTCCTCTGAATCCATCAGAATACTTTCATCTGAATCGCTGATGCCATTCACCGTTTCCGCCTCATAAATGGCCTTAGTCTTCTCGTCAAGATCAACCACTTCCACTATTGGAGACTCTTCCGCCTCATCAACATCAGTAATTTCCTCAACTTGTGATTCCTCTGCTTCACTAGCTTCACCAGTCTCGTCAGCAACTATATTCGCGTACTTTGCACGAAGCTCTTCCAGCGACAAGCCCTCATCTCCCTTATCAGCCGAGGCATCAGATTCTATATCAGACTCCTCAGAATCTGATGACATTTCGTCAGAATCTAAACTCGAATTGCTTTCGCTGCTATCGCCCGCAGCCTGTTCATCGGCCTCTGACGTAAGAGATTCGTCATCACTGTCGAACTCCTGATTTAATATAGACTGATCCTCTATTCTTGCCTCCAATAGCTGTGCAGAATGCTCTAATATC
This sequence comes from Casaregolazyma lundiana, assembly GCA_030563415.1. Lineage (NCBI taxonomy): Eukaryota > Fungi > Ascomycota > Dipodascomycetes > Dipodascales > Trichomonascaceae > Casaregolazyma > Casaregolazyma lundiana. The sequence continues at coordinate 226,509 of JAJMJF010000008.1, read as the reverse complement.
TTGTTCAGATGATGTTTTCCTTGCTCGCGCTGTTCTTCTTCTAGTGCCTTTTGTCTTCGATGCAATACAACTTTTTCAGCTAGTTTCCATTTCTTCATGACTTCCAAAGCCGTCTTCTTGGCCAATTGTCTAATAGCTTTTTCCTGTGCTTTACGTTCACGCTCTTCAGCTCCAGAAAGTCTCTTGAAGTATGATTCCACCATCTGGGCGATTTTTCGCGCCTGTGACATGTGGGATTTTCGCTCATCCTTCATTGTTCGTCCATAATGCACTGCCTGTGATACCAGATAATCCCTGTGAGTTGGGGTCTTCTCAGGATCAACAAATTTCTCTGTTTCGTTGACTTCAGAAGAAGTCAACCCTTCCTCATTGAATAGTCCGTTGGCTTTTGCCTTCCTTATTCTGCGTCTAATATCAACCTGGCTCGATATGTACTCGTCCCTATCATCTTTGGGGACATCCCCGGATTCGAGGAGAAAAAAAGACGCGAGATAAGACTCAACAGAACCGAACTTGGGTTCCCGCAGTACATGTGAAGGATGCGTAACAGATTGCTTTGGTAAATCAAATGTGACTCTGAGACGTGGGGTTTTGGTATCTTCTGAAATAGAGCTATCGAGCTGGCCTTCGAAATCATCATCGTCGCTGTCAGGGTCTGGAACGTTGAAAACAGCTCCTTGTGGCTGATAGGGGAATAAATCCTCCCACGTCATATCACGTTCCGGTGTAATATAGCGTACTTTTTCAACTGCCTGCGTGGATTTGACCGCCGTGCCAGACGACTTCTTGCTCCCAGACGGACGTGATTGTATGGACTTTGTGTGTTTTGAGGATGAATGTGACTTGGAAGATCCTTGAACGGACTTTTTCGAAGAAGACACGTTCTTGTTTTTCTGACTGGCTTCTTTTTTTATACTGGAAGGCCGTTTCTCCTCATAGATGTCGTGAGTATGCTTCATCTGTCTTCGAGTATGTCGGGAGCTGCCCATAGTGGCCCACAAATCAAATTTTTGCCGGTACTCTTCAAAAACATTTGACTGATCGGTCTTTGCCACAGCTGGATCATAGTATACAAGCGTGACAAACTTGTCCAGATGAAATAATAGGCGAACTTCGTCGTCGTACTTATCCAAAAGCTGATTAAGCTCGTGCTTCTTAGCAGCCACCGGATCCGCCACTTTAGCAGGCGGCTTATGCTGGCGAACAGTCTTGGATTCAGCGCTCGATCGAGACGGCGCGGTCCTCAGTGAGTAATTAACAGGATGTGAAGTTGCCCGGGACGACCGTCTAGTAGCCCCTTGGTCATCGATTCTTCTTCGTTTGGCGTCTGGCAGCGCCTGCGAGTTATCTAGAAGCAGCATGTTAGTCAAATAGTCAACAAAGATATTTGAATAGACGTATTAATACGTACCTAAGCCCGGGGGCATGGTGCGTTGTATCGCGCAGACGGGCGAGTTGAGCGAAATATCGGATTTTTACAGAGCAGTCAACGGCAAATAATCACAATATTGGCATCAACAAACGCGCACTGCTCTTCACAATCTTCACACCAAGTTTCAGTGCGTTTCCGGTTCTCGTTGGTGCGTAAATGCCTTTTATCTCTCTCAAAGGCGACTCCGCTAGGTGCTGTTAGAAAGAAACATTTTTTGTCCCACGTTATTATAAGCTGCGACAGGCCACCAATAAGGAACAACGACGGATATTTTGCGACGAGTCAACTGCAGACGAAGATTGGAACAGAATTGGAGAATCTGCTTGCGGCCGTGGACATCTGCTCGGAAGGAGGTTGTGCATGTACAAGGGTCTGTAACTGGAGATTACAGCCTTGACGGAGTTTTCTGTAACATTCGGTCGTTTGCTGTATAATATTTGGAGGGAGACTAATAGGTGTTTTGCTGGAGATTTGCTGGGAAAAGACAAACTGGAGCTTGCTGAAAAAGAAGGTGGATCTAAAGTTTGCATTAATTGTTAATGTTGGTGTTGTTTATGGCCAGTTTGATCAAAGTACCAACCTTGTAATAAACTCAAAACACCAAACTAATGGATATACTGTCGTTCTTGGCAGAGACAGCCGAACAGTTTTGGCAAGAGTTCGATGATATCGTTGCAAGAGACTATCGATCAACGTCCCTTGTGGAAGGAGCCTTGTTTTCTATTCTGAGACTCACCAGCCAATACCTAGAGCAGTTCCTTTCCACTGATACGGACCTCGTCAAGTTTGTGGCTCTTTTCGTTGACTCGCGTCTATTCACCAAGTCGCGTGGCTACATCAGGCGTAAGCTCATATGCATGCTGACAGAGGAGAAGCTTGATGTCTCATCAAACCTCTTTATAATGGCTGTACTGTTGGTCGATGGCCGCAGTCATATTTCCACCCTGGAAATGATTCAGGAAGAAGCTGGAGTTCACGCCATTTTGCAAATCATTTCCAACTCTCGAATGACCTCTATGAGGTTGACTAGGGTCTGTCTTGATTTGGTTTATGAAGTGTGCAAGGTGCAAAAGCTGCAACGAGAGGATCTGGAAAAGATTGATTCCAACATCTGCATGTATCTGTTTTCACTTATTGAGACCCCGTCAAAGTATGACGATACCGATGCTCACGGGTTTGCTGCTATCAAGACATTATTGGCCCTAAATGAACAGTTTATGATTCAGGCTCTGGAAGCTCCCCCTGCCGATTACGACGAATCTGAAGGTACTTATTCCTCGCCATTCATGAACACTGCTTTCAACGTTCTAAAGTCTGACATGAATCGATATCGGGCGTTTGGGCAGAACACAATATTCTTTTTCAACAGAATAACCGACAAGTGTTTGCAACTGATGATGATGAAGTTTCTGTACCTGATTATCACCACTAGAGAAACATATCAGTATATTTATTTGAATGATCTCAAGGTGCTTGTGGACATTATCATGCGAGAGCTGTCAGACTTATCTGACGAAGAAGAAGTTCTCTTTCACACCTATTTGCGGATACTATATCCTCTTTTGAAGAACACTCAGCTCCGCCAGGACCACTACAAACAGGCTGAAATTACCATGATCTTAGAAAGACTCGCATACCCTTCAACACCTACATTTTCCATAATGAGTGATACTACGCATCGGTTGGCTGCACGCTGCCTTAGCGTTGACTGGCTGCAATGGAATAGGGCCAGGCCACCACTGGGAATCAACGGCGAAGACGCCATTAATAGTAGCACGGCTAGCATTACAAGCCGGTCTAGTAGTATATCAACTGATTCCAGTAGTGACGATTCTGCTCGGATTCAGGTGGTTGGGCTCGTGGCCGAGGATACTCATCTCAAGAACTTCTGTCCCACTCGGCCAGCACCACCGCCGCCGAGAAACTCGTTTTTTCACACAAAAAGGGGTGCCAATGAGTTTTTCACGGCTAGGCACAACGGTAGTGAGATTGATCTTGGATCATATAATCGTCTGCAGAAGCGGGCAGAATGCCCGCAACCACCAGTTCCAAGAGGAATGAGACATCTCAAGCCACCTCCGCCGATGCCGCCGCCACCGCGACGCCCACGGACAACTACGCCGACACTGGAAGAGGCAGAAAAGAGATCCAACTGACAGTGCATTTATTTAAACCCTTGCATTTATTTGTACTCTGTATATCTAGTTCACCACATGGCTACTCGGTTTGCCGGATAATATAAGGTCTATATTTTGTAAAGTGTTCAAAGCCGATCCCTCGAAGACGTCCACGGTGGATCCTCCGACGTGCGGTAGAAGTGTCACGTCGTATCGTGAAAGCAGCTCGGGTTCAACCCGGGGCTCGTTCTCAAATACATCGAGCCCAGCTGAGAGAATATGTTTTGACTTGAGAGCCGTGACAAGCGCCTTTTGGTCAATAAGAGCGCCTCGTCCTACATTGACAATCTTGGCTGCGCGTGGCATTGTAGCGATCGTGCCTGCATTGATCATATGGCGTGTTGCAGGACTCAAAGGAATGGCCAATACCAACAGCTCAGCAAGCGGAAGTATCGAATCCAATGAGGAGTGAAACTCTGCAGGATATCCCAACTTCGATAACTCCGCGTCAGATAACTTAGACCGCTTGAAGTAGTGGATTTCCATGCCAAGAACAGACAATCTCCTGCCGATTTCCTGACCAATGGCTCCGAAACCGATGATAGCAGCTCTATGGCCAGACGGAGCTTGTACGGGAAATCCTGAGCCTACTGTATGACCAAACGAATACGGTAAATTGTCTTCAGAAGCACTGGGGTTTGGCTTTCCCGTGTGTGGGTCAAACGTCAGAGCCAGCTCGCGAGCCCGGACAGTGTGAGCAGACTGCCTGAGAGTGTGCTCGAACAAAGACGAGAATCGGTATACACTGAGTGCAAGGTATAGGGCCGTATCGGCAACTGCGATCGCACTGAGCCCCTGTGTGTTGCAGAGATTGATGTTTCTCGAGCGGAGCAGCTTTCCGTTAAGAAACTCATGACCGACCGAGGGCAGAGCAATTACCTCGACAGAAGACGGCAGCGCCTCGACGAGCTCCTCGTCAAGCCCTTGTACATGTTCAAACGCGTCCCAGGACAAGGATATGCCACGTATATTCTTTAGCGGGCCCTTGAGATCGCGGAAAAACTGTTCCCTGTTGGCCAGGCGGTACTGAATGAGATTGTATTTCTCTAGGAACGGCTTGAATTCCACCATTTCAGGCCGAATGGGATGATTGATCATCAATACATCCTTTTTAGGAGGCTCGCTGAGCGTCATTCGCACGACTGAATGGTAGGAGTGCAAGTTCGGTTATCCTCGGACGAGGACTATAGGGCACGTCATAACTTCTGTGGGTTGTTAGTCATGCGTTAAACGAGGACGAGGAAATGAACAAATTGGTGTCATACAGGAGCGTGGAAGAAGACGTGAATTGACGCAATGTCGGGTATTTTGAGAGTTTATGATAAAGTGGATGGTACTTATGTCTGTACGAGCGCATTTGGTTCGGGAAGGTATCTGGTATGTTAGGGAGTGGCATGTGGAGTTGCACAATGAATTGCAGAGTGTATTGCATCGTATATTAGAAGAAAGATCTGCTCAATTGAAGTACCTTCAACTGAAAAATGCATTTATACGGTCTTAATAACATTGCCCAGGTATTCATTTAAACTATGTTGAAGGATATCGTCGGCAGATCAGCCGTACGGTTATCCTCGGCTTAGATAATCGAATGAGCACCAGCTGCTCCACCAGCTTGAAGCAGCTTAATTGGTTAAATGGGTTAATTAGAATCATGCTTCCGTTAAAGGATCTTCTATCACTCGTCCGTAAATATTCCCAACTTCTATTTTGTTATATTCTCTTGTTTTGTGCCATTCTTGTTATTGCCCTACCCACTTATCTATCCTTCTTGATGCATTTGGTTGATGCCTCATCTGAGTCATTGTGCGACTTCAGCACAACAAATGCATTTTAATATTCTACCTCGTCCTTGTTTGAGGTCGATAGCTATAAGAGCATGTCCGCGGCTCCTCGCATCTTACAGGAACCAGCGAGCATGGATGGGCACGCAGTCCATTCGATTTGAATCTGAGCCCATTGAAACGGCCGACGATGAGGAAACACTGCGGGCCATTCGCAAGGTGAGTGATAGTGAAACTTCATGGGATTCATACAAGTTCGCATAATATCTCTTCTTAATATCATATCTAACCGCAGTATTCTACAATGCCTCAAAGCACAATCACCCTCGAAGGCCTTCTAGAACAGAAGAACACTGAACAAGAACTGCTTGCAAATGCTGCTCGTACAATCGAGGATCTCAGTATCCGGCTCGCGCATCGGCTGGATGCTCTTAGACGGCTTCAGTACATGATTGTGTTGAATCCGAACATATCTCAGATATACAGCATATACTACAACTCACTCAAAGTGATCCGAGCTACCAGAGCACCGGCCAATCTGGCTGAAAACGACGATTTCGTCGAGGTCTTATCGCAGCTTGTGGATGCTCATAGTAATACCATTCCCAGTCTGGCCAAGGGCTTCTATGAAGCTCGTCGATACATCTCCCAGGATACTAGTGGACAGATCCTCGACACTCATTTACGAGCTCGTATCGGTACTCGGCTCATTGGTGAGCATCACATCTCGCTGTCGCATCCCGTCGGGCCGTCTTTCCGCGGTGCTGTCCAGATCGACTGCAGTCCTGCTGCTATTATCACCGATTGTGCTCAGTTTGTAGAGGATATCTGTGATCTCAAATATGGAGTCGCACCCAAAGTCGAGATCGAGCAGGGCCTCAACATCACCATACCGTATGTGCCTGTGCATATGGAGTACATATTTACGGAGCTGCTGAAAAATGCGTGTCGAGCCACCATTGAGAAATGCTTCGACGATAATGGCCGGTTGCCTGCTTCAGCTACTCTGCCACCGATTCGCATCACCATCATCAAGACGGGTCAAGGCATCGTAATACGGATCCGGGACCGCGGTGGAGGAATTCCGCCCAAAATTAAACCGCATGTTTTTGGCTATGCATTTTCGACATTTGAGGAAAACGAAGGAGACGGTTTTGCAACTCTCAACGCACCTCCAGGCTCCACGATCGCCGGGCTTGGATATGGCTTGCCTCTGTCCAGAGCATATGCAGAGTTTTTTGGAGGAAAACTCGACATACAGAGCTACTACGGGTGGGGAACAGACGTATATGTAACATTACGAGGACCAGAAATGACAGGCAAGGAGCTTGGAGCATAGATAGCGTAGATAGCAGATAAACCGCATTTCGCAACATGAATTTTATTGGATTGCATATGTGCAATCCTATTATATACGGGGTGACAATCCAATCATTTTATCGTCAATAGAGCGCCTTTAATAGGCAGCCTTGGCTGCTGCTGCAGGGTTGATCTTCTTGCCGTCCCGGTTATAACGAACACGGGGAGGAGGTGTTCGGATTCGTCGACCTTCTCGAGATCGGACGCGGACAATTTTGCCGTGAATAGCACATGAAACGCAGTAATGAACCTTGATATAAAGCTTGGGCAATGCGTATTCCTTATAGACAGAAGCCTCGGAGATGTCTCGTACCGCAGCAGATTCCACCATGTTTCGAATAGTAAATCGCTTGATGGCCTTGTCCTTGGCCACCATTCGAGAGCAGTTGGAGCATCGGACAGAGCTGACATGTCCTCTGCCTTTCTTGTTTCTTCCGTTGGATGCTCTCTTCTTAGGCATGATGATAGTTGAGTATGGTGATGAAAGAAAGTGGAATATTCAACTTGAGTGGGTTCAAGGTTGGGAGGACTCGCTTAGGGTGGAGCCCTAAAAATGTGCTGGTACAAATTTTGGGCCCTTACCCGGCCTCCCGTTCTGGTGTGATTTTTCCCGTCTTCTCTGATTGGCTTTCACACCATCATCTCATATACATTTGCGACTCTTGTTTATTGACAAAATCACATCAATTGGTTCATAGTACGTATTTTGATGGAAGGGACAGTGGTGCTCGTGGTGCAGGCCGAGGAAAGGGAAGAATATTATCCAAATGGCCTAAGCTCGGTTAACTACTGATAGATTACCTCTTCTGTATACTAACATCCAGATGCTCGCTTCTTCAGTTCGACGATCTCTTTTGTCGGCTCGACGACCAATGATGGCTCGAACTTTGACTACTAGCAGAATGGCTTTGTCAGCTAAGCCTGCTAATACTGAGGGAAAGGTTGTCTACACACTGAATGACGTGACAGGACCACAGGATCTCGCGGCTCCCGGTGGTAAAGAGGGCGAGGTGCCTACGGATTTGGAACAGGCTACCGGTATTGAGCGTCTGGAATTGCTTGGAAAGCTGCAGGGAATTGAGATATTCGACACCAAGCCTCTTGATGCATCTCGAAAAGGTACTGTGAAAGACCCCATTGTCGTCGAATCGTTTGAGGACTACCGATACGTGGGATGCACAGGATCTCCTGCAGGATCTCATGAAACTGAATGGCTGCGTCCCACTACCGAGAAACAGGCACGATGCTGGGAATGCGGGTCTGTTTACGCAGTCAACATGGTTGGAACGCCCAAGGACGATCATCATTAAAGTAGTACTAGGATGACTAGATATAAACGGTACTAAAAATAGGTGGTAGCATGTGGTGGCATGTAGCGATAGTGCTATTGTGGTTGCTATGCTATTGTGGCTGTTAGCTATGCTATTGTGGCTGGTTGGCTATATGCGCTATTGTGGCTGTTAGCTGAGTGTACTGGTGCTACTACAATGATTAGATACTGGAGATTGATGCATATGTAATTACGGGCTAGGAGACATGAAACTCGGGCTCAAGATCAAAGAACACAATGACAATGGTTATTTGGTATGTTTCGGTGCGTTGTGCCTATAATATATTGCGTATTTTCGTATATTTCCATACGCTTAATCGTCTGTGCATTACGTTTTTCAGCCTGCCTAAAAACGTGCATTCCGAGGCGGTGAAATGCATCCGATCACCATGAAACATAACACATGAAACGTCTAACAAGAAATAGTTTTTTGGAATCAACTAAACAGCCATTCCCAAGAATAAAATAGACTAAATAAATTTCATCAATCTTGGTGCATTCTCTCCCCAAGTCTCATATGCATCGGTTTCCGCTCCCAGTGCCGCATCGCCAACTATTGCTAAATAAATACTCAGTACAGCAACAGCAATCTTCCTTTAGCCACCGAGCTTGATTAGCATACAACAACCAGAACTATGAGTGCCAAGGACTATTATGATCAGGGAGTAAGTGACGTGATTTGAAGAATGGCATGAGTGGTGTTTTATTTGCACTTTGTCGTGCGCAATGCACCTGAGCGATATAGCACTGCCTCCAAGAAATGCCAGCAAACAAGCTCTTTGAACTGAATCTAACAGCCAGCCGCCTCAGGGCCCTCCTCCTAATCATCCAGGAGGTGGTGAACAGGATCGTGGATATGGTGGATACCAGCAGGGCTATGGAGGACAGCAAGGTTACGGGCCTCCAGGTGGAGGTTATGGCCAACAAGGATACGGCGGTCAGCAGGGATATGGTGGAGGAGGCCAATATTACCAGCAGGGATATGGTGGCCAGCAGCAACAACCTGTTTATGTACAACAGCAGCAACCTCAAGGAGGTGGTGGTGGAAGCTACTATGCGGCATGGTAAGTGTTAGCACATGGTAACAGTGCATTGCACCTGGTAACAACGTGTTGCACGCTCAATTGCAACATAACGTCCTTTTCCTATACTAACTTTGCAGTCTGGGTGGTTTGTGCGTGTGTTGTGCCATGGAGGAGTGCTTGGCTTGCCTGGCTGGGCCCTAATGATAATATCAGACACTTTTTTTTGGTACTCAAGATTACATAAAATATATCGGCTCAGTTATCCCGTTTACTATTGGCACAAGCCTGCCAATTGTCAGTGCATGGACTAGTTGTGGAATTTCGCGATTTTTCCGTGTTTTTCTAAACCCGAAGCCAGGGGGCTTGAGGTGGAGCCAAAGGGCCTAGTAATTTCGCCCTGCTCGTCCTCGCTTCACTATATCAATTGACCCAGAAGCTCCAGCTTCATTTCATTTAATGATCCGTGAGCTTATTAGCCGCGTTTGCATTCCTGTTTGCGCAAACTGTCCATTTAAACTCGGCTTGGCTCGGCTGCCTGTTTGATACTACTTTTGATTACCCAACCACAAGCGTATTGCACCTCAAATAAATTTTGTTTCAGAAACTTCTGAAAACGTACTCCGGTAGTAATTCTCCGAGACCTGCATAAAATACGGGGATCCTGCAAGGCCAATCTTTGACGTAGGTAGTGTATATTGGCATATGTGTTTTGCAGGGGTGTTTTCGCGTCGGGTCCGGAGCCATTGTGCTCCGAGCCGGTGTGACGATATCTCGCATCAATGGGCTTTTTCTAACTCGAATTCCAGATTTAACCGGTTCGCCTGTTTGCAAATTGTGCACCCGATCAAGTCTCAGCAGCTGTATTTGTTTGGGGGCTGCTGTGCTGAGTTCCGTGGTTCTTGTGCTCTGTCCGTTGGCTTGTGCTCGTGGCCCTGCCGTATGCAAACGTTCCCCCTCGGCCATTTATCTGTATATTTATTGCTATTTCATCATTCATTTGGATTTTTTTCAGACTTCGCGTCAATTCATTAGCATACAAGCACCTTAGCTGGTTATTCGCTGGCTATACACCCCAGTCATGCCTCCTCGAAACTCGTCTGATCATTCAGACAGAAGAGTTTCAACCAACAACCCGTTTCGCGATGAGGCCTTTCTCCGTGAAACCAACCGATCTTCACCGGTTGCTGATTCCGAGGATGCTCCTTCGGCGGACAGTTCTCTCAGCTTTCATTCGACTCGAGCTGCTTCACATGAAATCCGTCCAGTGTCACTTTTGCCTGTAGAGGACGCTTTTCAGTTCGAGTACGATTTCTCGCATGTTCCCGGCCCCAACGCAAACCGCATGGAAAGTTTTTCTGAACGTGACCATGTCCGCAGTCGGGCTTCTCAGTTGCCTTCCAGAACGAGCCACCGTGGTACGAGCTCTACATCTTCCACGGCTGAGGAGTTTGGGTCTGCAAAATCACCAAACCCTACCAGCAATAGGCATATTTCTTTCCGAGGGCTTTCACCGCGCGACATGGTGGAGGAGTCTTTAACCGAGGTATCTTTTAGAGATGATTCTGACTCCGATCTCGGCTCTCTGCCAGATAAGGACCGTTCAACAGTTGAACGACAAGGCACTGTGATGAAAAGACATCGGTGGGGAACTCAACGCCGAAAGGATAAGCCGAAGCGAAGCCGTTCGATATTTAAAAAGCGACTCTCCAGCAATCAAGTACAGTTCAACGAACATGAAGAGCACAGTTACCAAGAACATGCATCTCCAGAGACTCCTAATGCGCCTAATAGAAGGATCTTTGTCAACATACCAATTCCGGATGACATGCGAGATCCTGAAACTGGCCGGCCAATTACAGACTACCCTCGAAACAAGATACGCACCACTAAGTATACTCCTCTGTCATTTCTGCCGAAAAACCTATATTATCAGTTTCAGAATATTGCCAACATATTTTTCTTGTTAATCGTCATCCTAGGTGCGTTCCCCATCTTTGGGGTTCAATCGCCGGTCTTGGCTGCCGTACCCATTATTGTCATTGTTTGCATTACGGCAGTCAAAGACGCAATAGAAGACTATCGGCGAACTATTCTTGACTTAGAGCTAAATAACACCATGACGGAGCTTTTGGCTGGCTATAACAATGTCAATGTCTCCGATGAGCATGTGTCTCTATGGAGACGATTTAAAAAGGCTAACACGCGACTATTACTCAAAATCATCAGAGGCATCAATAGCTGTACAAAGAAGCGCAAGAATTCTGACGGCTCTTTAGATAAAATGTCTTCAAAAAATCTAGACGGTCACCAGTTGGCAAGGGTAACCACAGTCAACTCCATATATTCTACGGAGTCATATGCCATGTCACAGTGGCCGTCAATGGAACGGTATAGCATTTCTGATAATCCTCATCAAGATCAGCATGAGCGTCGTCTGGGCTCGGTTCGAAGAGATAGTACCGTGGTTACGGGCACTGCTAAATTCAAGAGGGATTTCTGGAAGAGTGTCCGCGTGGGTGACTTTGTTCGCATTAGGAACAATGATGAGATCCCCGCAGATGTAGTCATTTTGGCAACCTCGGACTCTGATGGTGCTTGTTATGCTGAGACAAAGAATCTAGATGGTGAGACCAATCTCAAGGTTAGACAGGCATTGAAGTGTGGAGAAGGAATTCATCACGCGCGGGACTGCGAAGCAACTCAAATGTGGATTGAGTCAGAGGAACCACTGCCTAATCTTTATTCGTATAACGGAGTGGCTAAGTGGTTCTCGAATGACCCGAAGGATGATGCCGACGAAGTCAAGTCGGAGGCGATTACTATCAACAACGTTCTTTTGAGAGGATGCACTCTAAGAAACACGAAATGGGCAATTGGTATTGTGATTTTCACAGGTTCTGATACTAAGATTATGCTTAATTCTGGTATTACCCCGACTAAGAGATCGCAGATTTCAAAGGAATTGAACTTCTCAGTAATAACGAACTTCGTGGTGTTATTCATCATTTGCTTTGTATCTGGACTTGTCAACGGCATATTATTTGCAAAGAATAAGACGTCAATTGACTTCTTTGAATACGGCATGATCGGTGGTCATCCTGCTGTGAATGGAATTGTCACGTTTTGGGCTGTGGTGATCGTCTATCAATCTTTGGTACCGATTTCATTATACATTTCCATTGAAATAGTGAAGACCATTCAGGCATTCTTCATCTATTCTGATTGCTACATGTACTATGAGCCTATTGATTATCCTTGCACACCGAAGTCGTGGAATATCTCCGATGATTTGGGTCAAATTGAGTACATATTTTCTGACAAGACTGGAACGTTGACTCAGAATGTCATGGAATTCAAGAAGTGTACTATCAATGGAGTCGCATATGGTAAAGCATATACCGAGGCATTAGCTGGCCTACGCAAACGCCAAGGAATTGATGTAGAAGAGGATGGAAGGCTTATGCGCGAGGAAATCGAGTCGAACAAAGTAGATATGATTAGCGGCCTCAATTCTATCGATAAGAACCCTCAAAGGGTTGATGATGAGATAACTTTTATTTCGTCGAAGTATGTCGAAGATATCAGAGGTGAAAGTGGCCCTCAGCAGCAACAGGCATGTCTTCATTTTATGTTGTCTTTGGCTCTTTGCCATTCAGTCATTACAGAGCCGAGCAAGAAATATCAGGGACGCCTGGATTTCAAGGCCCAATCGCCGGATGAAGCAGCATTAGTAGCGACTGCAAGAGATATGGGCTTTTCTTTTCTAAGAAGGACTAAACGAGGTGTTATCCTAAACGTTCAAGGAAAGGAAGAAGAGTTTCAGATTTTAAATACTCTGGAATTTAATTCGACTAGGAAAAGAATGAGTGCGATAATCAAGTTCAAAGCTAATCAAACGTCTGAGGGAAAAGAGAAGATTCTTCTTATTTGTAAAGGTGCCGATAGTGTCATCTATTCTCGTTTGGAATCTGATTCTCAGCAGCTCTTGCGAGAACAGACGGCCCTTCATTTGGAACAGTTTGCCAATGAAGGTTTGCGAACTTTATGTCTGGGTCAGCGAGAACTCACGGCAGATGAATACAATGACTGGAGGAGACGGCACGAAGTAGCATCGGCTGCTTTAACCAATAGAGAAGAGAGAATGGAGGAAGTGGCTGATTCCATTGAACAAAACTTAACCTTGATTGGTGGTACCGCAATTGAAGATCGTTTGCAGGATGAGGTACCTCAGACTATCGCTTTGCTTGCCGACGCTGGTATAAAGCTTTGGGTATTGACCGGTGACAAGGTGGAGACTGCTATCAACATTGGCTTTTCTTGCAATCTTTTGGATAGTTCTATGGAGCTTCTTATTGTTCGGGTCGAAGAAAACACAATTGCCGCGGCCGGAAAGTTACTAAGCGAATACCTGCACAAGTATTTCAGCATGACAGGCAGCTCTCAAGAGCTTGAAGCTGCGAGAGGCATTCATTCTCCTCCTCTGCCTACTTTCGCCGTCGTAATCGACGGTGATAGCCTAAAGCTATGCCTGAGCGATGAACTGAAGATTAAGTTTTTGCTACTGTGCAAGCAATGCAAGTCTGTCTTATGCTGCCGAGTTTCTCCAGCGCAAAAAGCTGGGGTAGTGCGATTGGTCAAGGAATCTCTCAGTGTCATGACTCTGTCTATTGGTGATGGTGCCAACGATGTGGCAATGATACAGGAGGCAGATGTAGGAGTGGGTATTGCTGGTGAAGAAGGTCGCCAGGCAGCAATGTCGTCAGACTATGCTATTGGCCAATTCCGATTTTTGGGTCGGCTACTGCTTGTTCATGGTAGATGGTCATACCGCCGACTAGCGGAAATGATTCCGAACTTTTTCTACAAGAATGTGAACTTCACGTTTGCTCTTTTCTGGTATGGTGTATTTTCTTCGTTTGATTCTACGTATCTGTACGAGTATACTTATGTCATGTTTTTCAATTTGGCATTTACTTCGCTACCGGTAATTATCATGGGCTTTTTGGATCAAGATGTCAATGATGTGATATCTCTGACCGTTCCCCAACTCTATCAGCGAGGTATTCTGAGGCTGGATTGGAATCAGACAAAGTTTTTGATTTACATGGTCGATGGGCTTTATCAGTCAGCCATATCTTACTTCTTTCCTTATTTGCTCTACTACACGGGAACGTTCCAGTCTTCTAACGGATTGGCTCTAAACCACCGGTTTTGGATGGGTGTTTGTGTTTGCACGATCGGTGTGACAAGCTGCAATCTTTATATATTGTTGAACCAATACAGATGGGATTGGTTCTCGGTATTAATCAACTGCGTTTCTTCGCTACTTGTGTTCTTCTGGACTGGTGTTTATTCTTCTTTTGTTTATGCTGGCGAGTTCTATGCGGCAGCTAGAGAATTGTATGCCTCTTTAATCTTCTGGGCGGTGTTCTTTCTTGGCCTTGTAGCCAGCTTGCTACCCAAAGTCATAGTTCTTGCATATCAGAAGTTGTTCATGCCCCAAGATGTCGATATAATCCGAGAGCGATGGCATCTTGGGCACTACGACTCTGTTGTTTACGCTGATAGGAAAGCAGCGAAGGAAGAGTATGCCGCCTACAAGGCAGAAAAATCTGCTAGGAAGACGGCCAAGAAGAATGAAAGGATACGCCAAGAGAGGTTCAGAAAGTCTGTTAAGAGTTCAGTTACTTCGAAAGTGAATCTGATACCACAGTCGCAAACTAACCTTGACAATACATCATTTGTGGAGACTATTGGAACCGATGCTGATATTCGAATTGGAGATAGAGTTGTTTCTCCTACAACTCAAAGGTTCCGACCAGAGCCTGACCAGGGTTTCCGGGATTATCGTCGCCAGTCAGAAGCCAGGCACGGCATACGAGCGTCTCTCGATACTGCTCGACGAAGCCTTCAATGGGAACAGCGGCCGACCTCTCAGGGTATTGAGAGTATCAGGGCATCGATGGACATGACAGATCTGACTACAGCAGATGGATTGATAACGACCATGTTGAGACATAGCATGTCAAGGCATTCAAATGACAGTGAGGATGCATAGAGAACATTTGAAATTTTATCTTATAGATGTGAGATGTAAAACCATCTTTTGTAATATACATATATGTGTTTTATGCCTGTAAATTATAACTACAAAAAAACAATGGAAGTCCTTGTCATTTTTTGTTAGTTTTAGCGATACCTGGCCAAATTGTCTTCTTCCAGTCGAAGTACTCTTTCATTCGGTTGACTGCGTATTCGGCATAATCGAAGTCAATCTCAGAAATGCTACTTTGAATGGCCGACCAGATACCCCAGTAAAATCCAGGCATACCCCACCAGGAGGCAAGCTCCACAATCACGGCATCGATGTCGCGTTGTGAGGGAATAGCAGATTGGTTTCTGTAATGAGCCTCTGCTGATAAGTAATGGAAAACCCAGTATCTGAGCACGGGGTTGTTCTTGTCTAAATGAGGAATAAGATGACGCTTGCAGTCGAAACCTTGCCATTCCATAAAATGGTTAGCCATGTCAAAAGCCCTGGGTGACAGCATAGCGTACTCATAGTCGATAAACGATACCAGCTGAGACGGCTGATAAGCTGCGTCATGGTCACGTTGTCTATAGTCGAGGTTATGGCTGTTTAGAGGATGTTTCGAAGTCCACGATTCGGGCACAAGAATATTGCCCGAGAGTAAATCGCAGTGTGCAACCACCATTGGCGATATTGATCCAATAGTTGATCTGATCCACTCGACCTCTTCACGGATATCATCAGCACTCATGTCCAGAATGCCTGAAGGTAGAATATCGATCCACTGATGCAAGAGCTCCCAAAAATCATGGCTAAATGCCACGCTCGGCTGGCTCTGGCGCTCCTTGAGCAGTCTGATGTTTGTATCGATATCAGCAGCATTCAGCTGGACATGCCATTGCGCCAGCCGATTGGCCACACCCTGCATGATGTCAGCATCAGACATGTCGGCATAATCGATAGCTTTGCCAGGAATGTACTCATAAATGAGGCCGTTGCCGAAACGGGCGAACAGAGAAGGAGCAAGACCAAGGCGATGTAGACATGCATGCGTAGCAAACTCTCGGTCTCGATCAATAATATTGTCAGTGCCATTTCCATATGCTCTAATAAGAAAACTGATGGAGTTTTGTCCACGTTGATATGTGCCTTGTAGCAACATGTTGGTTTTTCCACCCTTGAGGGGCTTTATGGATAGCTTGTCCTTATATGGCGACGCACCATGGCGGTCCTTGAGCAGCAACGATCCAAATACCCCTCGAACAAACTTTTCTACCCCGCGATACCTTGTGAGGTTATCGGGACCTAGCTGGAGAAAATAGTCCATGGCATAAATGATATCAGGCTGCGGGTCAGCGACACCATCGTCTACGTTGTCGTCCACGGTGCTATGCCCAGGAGTAATCAGAATGGTCTCGTGATTCATAGTGGTTTGTAAGTGGTTAAGTTTGTGGTGGTGTGCATGGGGTTAAGCATGTGAAATTATGAAGTTTGTGTTTCACATGGGTAGTTGCCTAAACGGGATGTCCGTCACAATCTCGATAAGATAGGCTGGGCAACAAGTAGTGTGTTAGTAATGGAGAGTCACATATAGTTTGAAATGTAGAGGCAGCTGGGAAGTATAAATATAGGCCAATAAAGCTACAGAGGCTTGTAATACAGACTGTGCTATTATTATGGATAAATTAACTGTCTTGCTAATATGTACCAGTTACTGCAAAGCATAGTATGCCATCAGTACACTCTCTCTATACCCTCCGACTAGGCTATCCAGAACCAGACGCGCTCTAGAATGTTCCGCGGCTTGCGCTCGGGGAACCTAGACTCCATTTCGTCCAGCTCTGCGAGCCCAGTCGTAAAGTCGATGTCCTTCACTGGTTTCAGCCAGTGCGGATTCTTGGTATATATCTTGTGTGCAATCCATAATATCATGAACAGAGGCAGGGTGATGTAGGCAGCTACAAAGTCGCCGCCGGTGAAGGAGTGTCCAACAAACACATTGAAACCGTTGGTCAAGGTCAGCAGAGCAACCACAAAAAGCGTGAAATACGAAGCAAACGGCTGTAGCGCAGTAATGAAGGGCCTCGAATCCATGGCATCATGTGCCTTGAGAGCCATCCTCCATCGAAGGTAGGCCGTGAGAACACACAGCCAGGCAATAAAGCCAGACACTGTACTGATATTTGTGAACCAGGTAAACACACTTGCAGAATTGCTAGATGCATTCAGGTATGCCAGGCACGCAACTAGAGCTGTAACGAATACCGCATAATATGGTACGCCCCATCGGTTGCAATGCTTGAAAATCCGAGGAGCCTGGCCGTTCAACGCCAACGAGTACAACGTTCGGCTACCAGCATACAAAAATGAGTTTCCAGAAGACCACGCAGACGTAAGAATGGCCGCATTGACAATATGGTCAAGGACAGGAATGCCAGCATTCATGATACCAATAACATATGGGGATGCAGCAGCTCCGGAAGAGCCGTTTTTGACGGCCTCTACTAAGGTAGTGTCTTTGGCAGAAACAATGACTCCAATAACGAGCGATCCCACTACATAGACAAAAAGCAGTCGGTAAATGAACCGCCTGGTGGCCTTGGGGATATTTCGACGTGGAGCCTCCGTCTCACCAGCGGTAATAGTGACAAGCTCAGGAGACATGATGAACGAAAAGCCAGACCTTACCATGGCATTCCAGAATCCACAGAATCGGCCAGATGCTCCGCCTACAATGAACTCCTGGAATGCCATGCCGTGTTTCCAGTACCTGAAACCAAGTCGATCATGGTTGGGGCCGCCGCCAAAGAATAGTACAATACCGAGGATTATAAGGCCAAGAATAGTTATGAGTTTGATAGAGGCGAACCAGAATTCGGCCTCGCCGAAAAACTGCACCATGATGCCATTTAAAATGATGATGGTTACCAATATGATTGATATCCAAGCAGCCACGTTGATCTGAGAGTTCCAGTAGCTAATAACCATGCCGGCAGCAGTGATCTCGCTAGGAACCAGAAACGCATAGGCATACCAATAGTTCCAGCCGGCGGCAAATGCCAAAGAGGGGTCTGCATAGCGGTCAACAAAGTACGTGGGAGACACGCCCCGGACAGGCATATGTGTGGTCATTTCTCCAAGGGCATTCATGACACTCCAGATGATGAAGGACATGAACAAATAGGCGATGAGCAGCGAGGCCGGGCCTGAATGCACCAAAATAGCACCTGAGCCGACAAAGAGACCGGTACCAATACAGCCGCCAATAGCAATGAGCTGGACATGGCGACTTTTCAGGCCCCGTTCAGTGGTGCCGTAGTCTGGATCGAGGGTCTCGGAATAAGCAGCTTCCTGTTCGTCGACATCGGCAGGGTCTTTCTGGATCTTTTCGGGAGCCACCGTCATAATGTTAAGTTTTTGCTTGCACACCAAACGTACCCATTATATGTGAAACCGAGCTTATCTCTCGTTTTTTAAGCGCCCAGCTTATCATGCAGCAGCATCTGGCCTTTCCCGATCGGGTAAAGAGTGCCGAGCATCCATGAGCAGTAGGGCGTGCGCTAAAGCAAGGGCAGGAAATTGACACAAAACAGTGTGAGACATAGCAAGGGGTTATAAAAGTGTTGCTGGTATAGAAATAATACTCTTGTGTTGTTGTCTCGGATGAAACGGAGGGTTGCTCATCTCAAGAGCCGTACAGCAAAGACAGTAGAGTTAAATATGGGTGAAGTTAAAACTAGCTGCCTATAATGACTATACAATATAAATTAGATTAAACAAAATGTGCTTGTGACTATATAAATAAACAGCTAAGCCGGCACTGGTGGTGGTGCTTCGCCCTGCTTCCCCATGTTGTTCTTCATGTTCTGCAGCGCCGGCTCCGATATGCTCTGATCCCAGTTGCAGATGGTACATTTGAGCCTCTTACCAAAGGATATGGGGATCAGCGGAATACAGCAGAAGGTGAAAAACTCGCGGCTCTTGATGGCTTGGACGCTGGTGTTGTGGCATTTAGGGCAGTACCATTTGAGCCCTCGGTAGTCGTCCAGCTCGCTGGACATGTTATTTGCTGCCTGTCAGCACTGCCTGATTTGCCGCATTTTTCAGCAAGCTGCAATTATTGCCATCAATATACTCACTCCCTATAATAAAGAAGAACGGAATCATAATTATACTGCTATCCTGTTAAGTTCGTTGTGGTTTGTCGATTGCTTCTTGGCTAAGACAGCATATGTTTGTGCAAAACCCTAAAAGCAAATGCCATCTGGAGATTTCTAGCAAAGCAGCAACGTTTGCTGGGTTGCCAATTTGCCAACTACTTATTTGCGGGATACTTGATATTCATCATATTATACAATATATTAACCAAAGCCCCTGTTTTTACAGGTGTATGCTTAGAAGATCATTATATGAGTACTGCTTGTTGCAGACTGGGCATTTGCGCAGCCGAGCCTTGAGACGGTCTTCTGCGCATTCGTAGCAAAACACATGCCCACACACCTTGATGCATGTGTTTTTCCAATTCTTAGAGCAAACCGAGCATATTGCAATAGACCTCAATGCTTCAATCTGTTCCTGGGCCTGCCCAGACGAACCTGCAGCGGATGTCAGTCGTTTAGTTTCCACCTGCACTTTGAGCTTCTCAACCGCCGTTTCTAGTCCCCGTCGAACGTTGACTTCTTTTGAAATTTCCGCATCCTTGGACTCCAGCTCCTGCCTTAGCCTATTAAGCTCGCGTCCTGCTCCCTCAACTTGTAATTGTCGTTCTGATACATTGTGTTGGGCGCTGCTCAGTTCACGTTCCAAAGACTGTAATCTACCCCGCAGATCCTGAACCTGCCTTTCCAATGTGCTTATTTTATTCCCCCGCGCTCGTTCCGATTCCTTGAGCTGTGTTACAGTTTCAGCGCTTTTAGCCAGTTGAGCCTTAGTTTTCTGAAACTCATGTGAAACGGCATCCTTAGCTCGCATTGCTGAAAAGTACTTCTCGTCAGCTTTAGTCTTCTCTGCGACAAGTCGGTTCAGTTTACCTTCAATCTCGACTGTATCAAACACCTTGGCCGTGGCTTTAGCATGAGCCTTGGAGAATGCAGCTTCCAATCCCGGAATCTCAGCGCTAAGGTTCTCATTCTGTCTTCGTAGTTTTCCAATAAGCTGCTTCAGCTCATCGACACTCGCTCCATCGATATTCACAGTCGCTGCTGCGGAACCGCCGTCCCCTCGAAGAGACTTGATTTCGCCTTCCAGTGTTTGAATGCGCTCCTCGCGGATCTTAACGAGTTCATTCAACTGCTCAAAGCTCTTAGACTTGTCATTTTCCGTAGCCTTTTTAACGTTGAGCTCACTAATCAGGTCATCTCGTGCTGCTCTAATTCTAGCCACGTCTTGGTCTGCTTTGTTCAGCTGGCTCTCCAGGTCCCGGTACCTCCCCTCATACTTATCTTTAATGCTTCGCTCAAAATCTTCTCTTCCTACATTGAGATCCGTGCATTGATGTCTCAGTTGTTCGTTGAGTGATTCGAGCCGCGAATTGCGCGAAGAAAGATCGCTCTGCCGTAGCTGCAGCTGCTGGTATAGCTGCGATCCGACCAAATCACTTTCACCCGGATTACTCAGTCTGCTCGACCATTCGCTAACCTGTTTCTTGAGAGCTAAAATAGTATTTTCCTGTTCAGCAAGCTGTTGGGTTTGTTTGGCAGCCACTGCAGTCGACTCCTGTAGCGATGTCTTTGTATTTTCTAACTCGGCAACAAGCTTCTCGTACTCCGGGCTAGTTTTGTTATGCTGATTTTGCGTATTATCATTATTGGTATTTTGACCCTCCTTCGAGTCTAATGCAGATTCAGACTTAACCTCGCTGTCAGAGGGACGTTCTCTGATCAACAGCCGATTCACAGTCGACGACTGATATCTGTCAAGCTGGTGTGCAGCCTCGAGGTAGTTCGCAGTGACGAGTTCTAGCTGCTTCATTGCAGCCTCTTTTTCCTGACGGCTGGCTTCGTTATCAGAAGCAGCCTGGTGATACTTGACGGATAGATCTGCCAAAGATGCTTCTAGTTCTTTGATATCTGCGCGTCTCTCCGATTTGAATACCCCTGCAAGCCTGGAAATTATCTGCTGCTTCTTGTTCTCTAAGGTTTGCTGAAAAGAAGAGGAATTTTCATCATCACCAAGTCCGTTCAAATGCCAAGCTGATTCAAGCAAGGCTGGAGGAACGTCTGCTTCAGCACCAGATATGGGTGGTGCCAACACGTCTAGAAGCTGATCCCACCAGTTATCTAATATGGAGAAGCATTTTTGGAGAATTCCATCTTTATGCTGGAGCTTTTGAAGCTCCTCCGATGCAAGTAGATATTCACGCTTGTACGACTGCATCTGGCGGAATATAGCCTCCTTCTGAAAGTGGACTACATCCTGCTGAGTCATAGGTCCAATAGGGCCATCGTCCTCCTCGGCCACGGTGGCCACCTGCTGCCTAGTCTTATCGAAAAGGGCTTTTTTGGTGGCTCGCTCGTCGGCAGAGGTCTCAGATACTCCCCGTTTCTTGTCCTCCATCAGGGACATCGAGCTTCAGACTGACCAGTACTATGCGTAATATATTTCTACGGGCTTTTCTGGAATGCTACGAAGTATATCTGGCTTCTTAACCGGCGAAGTCCAGCAGTTTGGACAAATATACTGATAAGTTGAAAGATATGTTTTTGAAGTTGGACGGAAGTGGTGGTTGGGTTTACCCGGCTGCAATCAGGTGATTCGGCGAGCTTCAGGTTGGTTCTCCGATGATCCAAGAGCAAAAGCACTCGTGTTGCTAGTTGAGTTGGTTCGTATGTACTGTTTGTCTGACTGTGCTCTGTAATCTGGTAATTAGATGTAGTTGGATAGTAGTTGGTCTATCAACCAGGAAGTACGCAAATACCGACAAACAACAGAAAGTTTGAAATAACGATCTAATATTCTCTCTTTCTAAATAATCGTCTAATATCAAGCCGATTCTTTTCGTCTAATCAGTCACTTCTTTATATTGGCGCGCTACTCGTACATCATGCTCTTTGCAGCATGAGTGACTGTCGTTTTCCACCCGCGTAAATATCAGTCCGGAATACCTCCACTCAACCTCTCACGTCTTTTTCATTGTCCATCATCACTCCTTCAGTCATCAGCAATGGTCAACGTACCTAAGACACGACGAACTTATTGCAAGGGCAAGCAGTGCAAGAAGCACACCCAGCACAAGGTCACTCAGTACAAGGCCGGCAAGGCTTCGCTGTACGCACAAGGTAAACGACGATACGACCGAAAGCAGCGAGGTTACGGTGGTCAGACCAAGCAGGTTTTCCACAAGAAAGCTAAGACGACCAAAAAGGTTTCCCTCCGATTGGAATGCACCGTGTGCAAGACGAAATGCCAGCTCGCTCTCAAGCGATGCAAGCACTTTGAGCTTGGTGGAGACAAGAAGCAGAAGGGCCAGGCCATTCAGTTCTAAACAGGCTGCAGCGACACCTGTGGCTTACATGGCATGTTAAAATAATACATTTAAAAATGCAACTTTTTTGATGATAGATGGAGTATTGGCTCTGTAGATGGTGGGCTAGTTGAATCCGGCTGTTTGGAGCGTTGAGAATGAGCTGAGAAAACGACTGCTCAGCCTGCTGAGGATTCTCCCACTGAGAAACGTAATTTCATTTATTCCATTGCTTCGATTCCATTATACATGTGTGTATTTTCAAAAGCTCAGCGTGGATTTACTACCTTGCTTACTTTATGCGTTCACTTGAATATGATCTAACTATCCGTAAAAAACCTATCCCCAATTATACCATGGTTGTACAGTTCATTGTCATTCAAAACAGACAAGGAAAGACAAGACTCGCAAAATGGTATTCATCATATTCGGTACGTGATTCGCATTAATGCTTATTTATAATTACTGTGGGCTCTTTGTTTACAATGCTAATACCTTAGGATGCCGAGAAGCTTAAAATCAAAGGAGAAGTCCATCGGCTAGTAGCTTCGCGCGACCAAAAGCACCAGTCGAATTTTGTGGAATTCCGCGATTACAAACTGGTGTATCGACGATATGCCGGGCTGTTTATGTCTGCATGCATCGATGAATCCGACAATGAGCTCTTCTATCTGGAAGCTCTACACTTGTTTGTAGAAGTACTGGATTCATATTTCAAAAACGTCTGTGAATTGGATATTGTTTTCAATTTCTACAAGGTATATGCGATTCTGGATGAGGTATTCCTGGGGGGTGAAATTGAGGAGACAAGCAAGTCTGTCATTTTAAGCCGGTTGGCAGAGTTTGACAAACTGGAATGAGTGGCTAGTAGATGTTTATGGTCATGTCAGATGTCACTAGAGGTAAATTTGAGACCTTAATTTGAGACCTTGTTGGTACACTACTGGACTTTCTGGATTTTGGTTTTTGCCATGTTAGTTTACATATCAGTCAGCCTTTGCTGAACACCTTTCCTGGATACTTAACTTAATTGTATATATTATTTATTGCGCTGATTAATCTAGGAGCACGCCATGAGATTTCAAAATATGGAAGTTCTCAAGAAAGTTGGTGCTCTAACTGGCAGCGTTTGCTTGGCATGCATGACTGGAGCAATGCCAATTTGACCGACTACTTGAAATTTTGTTGCTATATCGAGGACATTTGGAAGTCAAATCTGATTAAAATCAGGTCGGTTCGGTACTTAGGTATCTATGAACTAAAGCAGAGTATTGTTTAGTTCGTAGAGTGTTGCCTACCTTGCAAGCTTATAACAGATCTGCCTTCTCCGGACCGCAGATCTCTGACTTTCTCGGTGCCATTCAAGTTTTACAATGATCTAATCAAATGAGTCATCTTGAGCTTTAAAAACTGTTTTCTATTTCCATCTGTTGTATCTTCTCTTCATCTCAGGCCCAATCGACTTCGCACGGCTGAACAGAATTTTGATCATCCAGCAAAACGCGACTTTGCCATTTGGAAATCTTCCTTACGAAACTTAACTTCTAACCATCGCCACCCAATAATGTCAACGCGGCAGTTTGATGGCATATATTTGAACCAGTCGCGAGCATCTGGCCAACTCCGAATAGCTGATTCAGGGCTTGGCTGGAAGGCTGGCGAGACGGCAGGATCCGCCAACACTGCTCAACAACAGCCCTTTCTATTGCCATCGGACGAAATCACGGCAGCTCATTGGAGCAAGGCTGCTCGTGGATATCAGATCCGAGTATTTACTAGAAATAAGGGCGTGGCGCAGCTTGATGGATTTGACGTTGAGGATTTGACGGCGCTCAAAAATACCTTTAAAAACAATTTTGATATTAATCTGGACGTGCGTGAGCATTCTCTTCGTGGATGGAATTGGGGACAAACCGATTTCGAACGCTCAGAGCTCGTGTTCAATATCGCAGGCAAACCCGTGTTCGAGCTACCTTACTCCGATGTGTCCAACACCAACATGGCGGGTAAGAACGAGATTGCCGTTGAGTTGTCGCTCCCGACTGCCGGTGAACGAACTAGAGCGGGAGACGAAATTGTCGAAATGCGGTTCTTCGTGCCTGGAACTATGCCTAAGGACGAAGGAGAAAGCAAGATCAAAGGCGAAGAGGATGAAGAGGTCAAGTCAGAAAATGGTGTTAAGAAGGAAGGTGAAAGCGAGAAAGAAGATGGCATAGCTAAAGTGAAGAAGGAAGAAAGCGGTGAAGAAGAAGAAGAAGAAGAAGAAGAAGAAGAGGAGGAGCCTGTAGAAGAGATCAATGCAGCTGCTGTGTTTTATGAGTCTCTCAAGGAACGTGCTGATATCGGCATGGTTGCTGGCGAAACTATTGTCACATTTGCAGACGTCTTGTTTCTTACTCCTCGTGGAAGATATGATATTGACATGTACGCAACATCATTTCGTCTCAGAGGTAAGACTTATGATTACAAGGTTCAATACAAGAATGTGCAGAGGCTTTTTTTGCTTCCTAAGCCTGATGAAATTCATAACGTGATGATCATTCAGCTAGATCCGCCTTTACGGCAGGGCCAAACTCGATATCCGTTCCTCAGCTTACAGTTCCTCAAAGAAGAGGAATTAGAGGTGGAGTTGAATGTAGAAGACGCGGAATTCACAGAGAAATATGCTGATAGGTTGGAGAAAACATATGACGAAGCCGCGCATCAGGTGGTGGCCAAACTTTTCAAGGGACTGACTGGACGTAAAGTCATATTCCCGGGTACATTTATGAGTACCCAGGGGCAGGCGGGTGTGGCTTGTTCGCTCAAAGCTAGCGAGGGCTACCTCTTTCCGCTCGATAAGTGCTTCCTATTTATGCCCAAACCTACAGTATATATTCCCATCGCAGAAATTTCTCATATCACCTTCTCGAGAGTTGGCGGGCCTGGGTCTTCGTCGGCCAGAACTTTTGATTTGACAATTCAACTCAAGGGCAGTGGAACTGGCAACCAACACCAATTTTCGAGCATAAACAGGGAGGAAAGGCAGGGACTCGAAGCATTCATCAAGTCCAAGGGCATCCGACTGAAGAGTGTGGGAGAAGATGATCAGAAACTATTGGCAGCAGCTTTGGCAGACGAATCTTCAGATTCCGATGTAGAAATGGGGTCGCAAGAGGGATCGGACGAAAGCGATGACGAAGATTTTCAAGATGAAGGCGAGAGTGATGTTGCTGAGGAATTTGATTCAAACGCTGAAAGCAGCGATGAAGAAATGGAAAATGAGGGGGATGACGATGACGAGGGAGATGAAAGCGACGGGCCTCCTACGAAAAAGGCCAAAAATTGAAACCATGTAATGCTCTTTGTAGACAGCGGCTGAAAATATGAAATGGGGTTTCAAGGTGAATGCGGTAGAAGATAATCTATTTGCGTTTCTACCTAAAACAAAAGCCATTAATGCAATTTTTTTTCTTCCGTATGCAATTTTTCTTGTCCAACGAATTTTTTTTTCTTTTCATATGCAATTTTCATAATGCAGATTTTTTTTCATCTTTTTATCCTTGTTTTCAGAGAATTGTTCAGCGTCGTCGTAAATTAAATATCGTGAAATTCTTTAGCGGATCAGCATTCTTGAACTAAGCCGTTAGTCCAAGCATACGATCCCAGCATGATAATAGTTATTCCAAATCCACAGAATAAGGTTAAAAATCCGTAGATATATGCATAATGTGTCCTTAGAGCGTGCAATTCAGCAATAAAGCTCGATACGGTCGTCAAGTTTGCACAAAAGCCGTTTTCAAACGCAACAACTACGCTGCAATTGAGAGCATTAGAAATGAGAGGGAGCAAGGAATTGGGTTTTCTGCCCCGTTCTAAAATTGCCAATGCGCAAACGAGAATTGTACCAGTCATATTAGCCACAAAGGTTCCGGTGTAAAATTTCTTTGAAAGCCCGTTCATATATCTCATTAACAGGAAGCGGCCGTACACTCCAGCAGGAGCAAAAACACACGAGAGTGTCCATTTTCTCCAAGATGATAAAGTGATAGAAAGCACAAGTACAGCAGTCCAGCCAAGGAGTCCTAGGATTGCGAGGATCACTTCGAACAGGAATTCCGCCTGAGTAAGAGCAGTGACATTACGTGCGCCTAAGCTCCAATCGCAGAAGCGCGCAAGATGCTTTCCCATTATATAGCCGCCATATGAAACGCACATGGTGACGATAAGATAACTCATAAAAGCCATAACACCATACCCCGGATCCGGGTAGGTAACCTGACCAGGCCCCAGGTTGTATGTATCAGAACCGTAATAAAATAACTCAACCATTAGAGATGAGAACGAAGTTACTGACCCGCATACTCCGGTGGCTGCACCGATATATAGAGGAATCTGGTGCCTTGCGTCGTATATTCTATGCTTTCGGCGATGCCGGTTTTCGATATCCATGATGGACCCCGCAAACACCTGATCATGTACCAGAAGCCCCATCAACAAGCAACCTCCAAAGTTTGCCCATAAGACTCCTCCGTATTGAGACCCTGTGAATGTAGTTAATTGTTCTAATCCCAAGCGTATGAGTACAGAAATTATTCCAAAAAAAGTCAGATCCAAGAACAGAATGAAGGCATCGACGGCATACGAGGTGCTCGAAGCCCTGCGGCTCACATCCGTTGCAACTCGTTCCAGTCGAGACGGCTGCCGCGAGAGCTCTGGCTCTTCTGGCTTTGGAAGTGGTTCCGAATCTACTCTGCTCGGAGTTGTTTCCAGATAGTAGGCAGTTGGAGCTCTTTCCAAGTCCATGCTAGTTTGTTACTGTTAGGATCATGGGAAGATCGTTAAGACTCCCATCCCATATCGTGAAGACCCGATAATTCCCATTTTTGGATAAGTAGCCGTAGAAATGGTCGGAAAAGTCGGAGCATCGGATTAAAGCATGTTAGTTTTGATAGCATTTGATATAGAGATGCGGAATTGGAAAAAAACCAACCTAAGTCATGACAGAGGAGCTAAAGATCCAATGATCCGAAGTCAATGCGAAATTGGCAGACTAAGGGTAAATATGATAATAGAGTTTAAATATAGCGGATATATATAAACATTAAATGGTGTCAAAGCAAGGGAAATGAAAGCTTCCAAACCAAATGCAGAAGTTTTACTCCGTGGAGTAGGCCCTAGCCACTGGGGGCATGTCCCGAATGTTCTTCCTTGGGCCTGAATGGAGTCTCAGGAGGGCTCGGAAACGGCGAAATGACTTTGCTCATATCTGCATTCCACCATGTGTCTCCATATTTCCTGTACCATTGAACAGTCCACTTTATGCCCTGTTGGAAAGGAATTCGAGGCCGCCATCCAAGCTTGTGGATTTCATGAGAATCGATGGCATATCTAGAGTCATTGAATGGGCGGTCTCTGGTGAAATCAATGTACTTGCTCCATTCGCTTTGAGGATATCCGAACTCAGAAAGTAGTGCATGAGCCACTTCAAGGTTGGTCTTCTCATCAGAAGTTCCTGCATTGTAAACGACCCTGATCTGGCCCTTATGAAGAGCAGTATCGAGAGCACCTACAGCGTCTGCAACATATAGGTAACGTCGAGTGTTGGAGCCATCTCCATGAAGGACGCATCTGAGATTGCGCTGGAGAAGCTCAATGAATTTAGGAATGATTTTCTCCGGAAACTGTTGCGGTCCGTATATGTTGTTACAACGGACAATCATTGCAGGCAAGTCAAAGCTCTTCTGATAAGCATAGACAAGCATGTCTGAGGCAGCTTTCGAGGCCGCGTACGGATTGGTTGGCACCAGAATCGACGTCTCAGTCAGATCAGGCAAGCCCTGCTTGACTTCGCCATATACCTCGTCTGTAGACATGTGAATGATTCTCTTGACATATGCCGAGTACTTCTTGCATGCTTCCAGAACGACCTGGGTGCCAATCACATTGGTGTAGGTGAATCTGTAAGGATCTCCAAAGGAATGATCTACATGAGACTCGGCAGCCAAATGAAACACTGTGTCGAAATGATACTTTTCAAAGAGCATTTCTACATGCTCGGGGTTCGTGATGTCTAGCTGGTATACGGCAGTATTATTGTGATCCGACGGGAAACTGGTATTGTTCCGGCTGCTACAATAACCAAACTTATCCATGCATACCACATAATATTCCGGGTACGTCAGGGCCAGATGTCTGAAAAGCCACGAACCCACGAACCCTGCACCGCCCGTGACAAGAATGTTCTTTATATCGGTGCTGGCCTCGAACTTGGTGGTTCCACCCAAATATCTGCCGATCTCAAGCTCGGGATCGATGCCGGAGCTGGCCATAATATAAATGGTAGATATTTTTATAATATCAGCTCAATATTATAAGAGTGGCTTAAACCAGCGCTTAACGTTTTGCCAGTTTGCTTTGTTCTCAACGCAGATCGATCTTGTTTAAAGCTCCGTTTTGTTTATCCATCTCCAACTTAAGTTTCCGTATGCCTCGACGGAAACCAAAACAGAAATCGCTGCTCGAGTTTTTTGACGAACCGAGACAGAGTGCATCTGATAAAAAGCGGAAAATACGGAGCAGGGCTTTACCGGGCAGTGATAATGAACCAGTTGACGATTTAGTATACGAACTATCTTCTTCAGATGAAGATGCTGCTGAAACCAAGCTTCGTTCTAAAGAAAACAAGTATGTAAGCCACACCAGAATACCTGTGAAATTGTCTGATTCCAGTGTGGACTCGTCCGAGTCGTGGATCAGTAAATATACGCCATTGACGAGATCGTCGGTAGCCATGCATGCCAAAAAGCTCGATGAAATTAGCACCTGCCTCGATCAGATGCTGAGCGATGCTTCTTTGACCAAAATTCTCATCATCAGTGGGCCTTCTGGAGCATCCAAGTCTGCTGCTGTAAAGGCAATAGCTAGGGACCACGGATTGGCCGTGGACATGAACACAGCAGCGGAGTCTGATCGGGCGTCGGCCAATTCAGCTCAAAGCACCTCAAGGGGTGTAATTGAGTGGCAGAATCCTGATCGGGGTGGTGGCATATCTTTGCCTGAAGCTTTTGGCGACTTCCTCAATGGACTGACATTTAACAATACAGGCACTAAGGCTCTTGCTTTGGTAGAAGATTTACCTAATTTATTGCATTTCGATACAAAAACACTATTTAATCAGGCCTTACTTGAATGGATCAACAATTCCAAAAAAAAGTTGCCTCCTTTGGTGATAATCTTTACGGAGGTTCCTATCTCAACCACCAAAGAAATCGGCAATTATGTCCAGGATGAGTCCCTGGTGGTTGAAAAAGCATTTTATAAGCGCCTTCTAGATGATTATCGGGTCCGCCGAGTCAAAGTGGGCCCTGTTAATGCTACCCTTATGAGCAAAACGTTGAAAAGTATTGTCCAGCAGGAGCCGACAGTATTTTCATCCATCAATAAGCATGATATCATGGCTGCTGTTGATTCTCTCAAAGATCTTGGAGACATCAGAAGTGGAATTTCTGCCCTAGAGTTCTGGGCGCGCTGGAAAAGGAAGGGGGTGGCCCTATCTGCTCCATCGGCACGAGAGTCTACTTTGGGTCTTTTTCACGCAGTCGGACGCATTATATATGGAACTAAAGGCAATTCTGGAAAGAGCTCCAAGCGCTCCAAAACCTCCAGTACTTCTGTGGACTCTGATATTGATATCTATACTCTGGATGAATCCGCTATCCGGACGGTCCTTGACGATTGGGGACCAAGCAATCAAAACGACACCTTTAATCTTGCATTATTTGAAAACTATTTATCAGCCAACGCGGGCCAAATGGCTTTAGAAGGCGCAGCTGCATGTTCAGACGTACTGAGTCTCGCTACGATGGCCAACGACGCTTCAGCCACCATCAGCTCCGAAATTAGCTGCCGAGGTTTACGGGTGAATATCCGCCATTCAGCAAGTGTGGAGAACACCAAGCCGGCGTTTCGTCCATTGGCCTCCTCGCGAGAGCGCACAGTCATCCGAAAACAGGCTGATGCATGGTTTAAATATGAACAATTCATTGCATCTACACAAACCTCTACTGGGCACACTCTCGGACGATCTGACGCTATCTTATACGATGGATACTATGCACCAAAGATACAGGCTCCAAATAGGCCCGGCGGGCGCGTTGGAGGCGCCATTGGAAGCGGACTTGCGGACGGTGAACCGGACCCCGAAGACGAGGTACGCATCAATAAAATATCCACTGTACCTGCCAGCGCAAGCTCTCCTCAGGGGCTTGTATTTTCAGACGATGACATAGAATCCGATTAAGCGCGGGATAAAACACTGAGGTATATTCTGCCAGCTTATCAGATGGTGGCAAGCATTATCAGATCAAAAATATCTTGTACAATATACACGAATAGCCAAAAAGTTGCGGGAAATATCAAACAACACCATTTCATAATACACATACACCGTTATATGCGACTTAATTAGAGCTGACCGCATGTTTGAAAAAGTCCGGGTCCTCAGCAAGAGACTCCTTGATAATATCCAAGCCTCCCTGGAGTTCTCCATTAATATAAAGCTGCGGAAACGTCGGCCAGTCAAACAGCTTCTTCAGACCCTCTCTGACGGAATTATCCTTGAGAATATCGAAGAATCCGAACCGCAACTGGTGCTCTCTAAGTATATTGACCATTTGCCTCGAAAATCCGCATTTTGGCTCTCCGGGAGTGCCTTTCATAAACAGTATAATGGGTGCTGCATTAACCAGTTTTGTAAGTCTCTGGTTAAGCTCCTCCTCGGTCTCTTCCTCTTCCTCTTCTTCCTGTGGTTCTTCCGGGGCCGTTTGAGCAGCTGCAGCCTCCTTCTTGCCAACTAGAGACTGGATGCTACTGGCCAGCTCTTTAGGATCGGCTCCCGACAGTTCTTTGACGATGGTTCTATTACGCAGAAGAACAAAATATGGAACAGCAGACACATCGAAAGACTCGGAAATGTCCGGAAATTTGTCGGCATCAATGCTAAGAAAGAGCTCGTCCGGATAGATACCGGCGAGCGACGAGAACACACTGTTTATCTGAATACAGGGATCAGCCCACGGCGTATGGAAATACAGCGCCACCAATTTCGCAGGGTCCACTGACTGCGTCAGCTCAGTGAACTGCTGCTCAGACTCTACCTGTGTTGCAGACATGTTGAGTAAATGGTTTGATGGTAAGTTAACTTAAGTTGGTCATTGATTTTTTTTTCCCACAAAACGGTTTTGTAAGCACATGATATTTCGTCTTTCTTCGGTCTTTGCAAGTAACACGGTTACAGGAACGTTGTATATTTGTTTTATAGATTAAACGATGTATTTATGGTCTATAGATTAAATGACGTATTTATGGTTTATATTTTGAACAGGTTGAGGAATAGCATTGGGGACGGATGAGCATGATGAAAAGTGTATTTCTTGTTAGATCTGATAAACGTAGTACTTGGACGAAACGAGATCCATTTATATTCGCGTGCTTTACTTCTGATATTTATTTATATTCATTTCCGATATTCGTTCAAATTAGCTCTTTTCACCTTCACTATTTACAATAACCGTATACAGATCTGTTTTATATACAATTCTGCTTATACACATTATTCTCCATTGTACACATCACAATGGTCGTGTCTCATCGACCCTTATCTCCCTTCACTCTGTTGTACTCCTGCAGCGCATCTTTCAAATTAACATCGGCAGATCCCCGCTTCAATGGCTGTGGCTGCTCCGGACTCGGTTTCCAACCTATCATGTAGATAATTCGAAACGTTGCCGGAATCGTACCGTCTTCTTCGCCATGAAGGCTTTTGTATATGGCAGCAGCTGCATTCAGCACATCCCGCGGAACTGCTGGCTGCCGTATTTTTACAGCATTTGACTCCCCCATGTTCTGTAGATCTTCCAGTAAATCCATCATGTCGGGATACGATATGATCACGTCGTCAACGTCGACTGTCAGCAAATTGAACTTGGCTTGCTGTAGCAGACCCCCAATATCCTTGACATCTGCCAGCGGGCTCAATCGCGGCGAAATGCGCCCACATCTCTCTAATTCGGCCAGTTGTAGTGAGGTGCGCAGCTCAAATAGACTGTCTCCGCCAATCATTGCGCCCATGAACATGCCATCCGGTACAAGAACATGGCGCATCTGATCCAAAATCCCCGGTAGATCATTTATCCAGTGCATGCTGAGAGACGATATGACTGCATCGAAGCTTTCTTCTCGAAACGGAAAAAGCTGTTCCTCGTCTCCTACAATCCGTTCAATGTCCAGTTTCTTGTTGAACTCGAACTTTTCGGGATCAGAGTCCCGATAGAGGAACTTCGACGATGAATCAAGCATGGTTATCTTGCCCAATCGCGAGCGAATTAGTTCGGAATCTGGTGTGTTCGGGTCGCTGATGCATTTCTCCAGGTTTCCTGCCCAACTTCCTAAATCCAGCACTCGCATAAACGGCCTATTGATGAGCGACAGTCGCTCGGCCATTCTTAATGCAATTTCATCACGAAGATACTCAACCTTGCGAGACTCTTCGACGTTGGCTGCTGCCCGATCTTTCTGCAGCCGTTTGGCTGTCCGATCAAACACCTCGTAAGCACTGCTCGAATAGCGCCCTTTCGGCATGGAAACGATCCGTATACCTCTCGGAACATTATGCAACCATCTACTGTATAATTGCATAGCTTATTGTTGTCGAAAATGCTATATGAAGACTAAATTTGTGCTATATGAGACAAAGATGGCTTTTAGCCGTATGCAATTGTCAAGTGAATTTTCCACCTTTTTCGCATCGAGGCCCAAAAAAGTCTATAAATATGTGGAAATTCGCCATAATACCAATAAGAAACACTTTAAAACATCGTAGAAACTGCATTAGGTGCATATCTCGGTTGCCAGACGTTGCTGGTGATGCGAAACCTGAGAATTTTCGGCCGGGCTACAAAACGACGTCCTTGCTGATCAACGAGTACTTGGAAGAAACACCGGCAAACGAAGACATAGAGGAGAATGAAGAGCAAATAGAGGATCTCTCTCCGCTTCAGGTAAACTTGTTTCGTGTTGAAGATGGCTGCAACGTCGTCAATCATCGAGGCATAATCCAAGCTCTAGAGTTCTATGAACGCACAAAAGATGTGGAAAGTGCCATGTATCTTTGCAATAGGATGAACGAGTCTGGAGTTATACCGCATCCGAGAGCATTGACGAATTTGCTGAAGATATTGGAGAAGCTGGACCACAACGTGAATCAAGAGATATTCCTGAATTTGCTCTTAACAATACAAAAGAATAGCATACAAGTCAATAATTCAGTGTTCGGTCTTTTAACCGGACGTATACGCTATATACGTGACGCTTGTATCCGTGAAGCGTTTCGAAAACAAGCTCAAGCTATCATTGACGTGAATCCTCAATTCAAGCACTTTTCCGATATCCTGTTGCGAGACTACGCATTGAGCTGCATAAATGCTGGAGATATAGAAAAGGCATACACAGTATTTAAACAGCTTCCGGTCGATAGTGGATTTCCTGTGAATCGAATGCTGGAAGTATTACTAAGTAAGGTCGACGCCGTTCAATTAGCCGTGGATATATGCTGCAAATATCCGACGAGAGTCAGCAAAGACAACTGGTTGCTAGCTTTAGAGGCGTGCGTACGAGATAAGAGCCATAAGGAACTGAACCGTTTATGGGATATGCACTTTAAGCATCATTTGAACGATATCCCAGATAGCTGCATACCAGGTTTGGTTGGCGCGCTATGGCAGAAAGACAAGTTTGAAGCGATAGAACAAATTTTGAAAATGCTCTCTTTTCGAAATTGCCCTCATCTGCCAAAGGAGCTTGCCGTTCAGCTGATAGACTCTTTTTGTGAAGGACATGCCCGTAAGGACCGCCAATCTATCATGAATCATTGCATGGATGTTCTACGCCAACAGCCAAATGTTACAGCGAGAGACATTCCGCGGTTTGCTAATGTACTAGGACAGTTGGATATGCCGATAAAAGATGTCGTTTTTGCTATAAAGAACCGACTGCGTGCGTACTCTGATTCAGAAACTGCCCAACGGGTTGGTACAATTACCATGAACAGTGCTCTGATGGGCTACATTCGCAAGAAACTACCGAGTCTCACTATATCATTGTACACCTATTTTCAAAAAGCAGGATTTGTGGAAGATACTCACACGCTGGAGATGCTGTTGACTGCTGCTTACAAGTTGAAGCACTCCAAGAAGATCAGTTATGTCATTTATGATTTCCTTGTGAACCAAAAGGGAGTAAGACCGTCAAGAGAGGCGTTTGAAAAAGCAATAAGGAGTCAGCTGGTAGGAAGTAATTACAATTCTGCTTTCTACTTTTTGATCGAAATGGCTCGACGGAAAGTCGCCATCAGAGGAGACGTAGGCCGCATTATTTCGACAGAGTTTGCTAAAGTCGGCGATACTTCATACGAAGAGTTCCAATCTGGCGACACGGAAAAGTTGGAGAGTTTTCTGAAGAAGCATCAGAATTTTACGGATGATTCCGAGTTGCATAACGCAGGTTCTGACAGTTACGATCCAGATATCGACATACGGCAATCAGACTACCTAACACTGAGGCTGTCATCTTTATACTCACGACGGACACCACGTTACCAGAGGAGCACCTCGGCTGACACTATGTACTAGCCCGTTTAAATGAACATTGGTTGATACCATGTATTAGCCCGTTTAAATATAAGTTATGTTAGATGCGCCACTCTCTACGAACGCAAGGCTCGAAGGCGTTCATTCAGACGGTCTTCGGTGGCCTCTGCAGGCACATTGATTTCATTCTTAGATGGGTTATTAGCGTCCAAATCCTGTCGCAATTCCAGACCAGCCTCGTCGGCCACCTGCTGCATGAGAAGATCGACCTGCTCCTGAGGCGTCGATATAGCATTGGATGACTCGGATACAGATTGCTGGTACGACGCCATGGCATCTAGGTCCTCGAACTGGGTTTCGAACTTGTCTAGAACCATCGACATGGCTTCGGTATCCATGGTCCTCATAGCCCTGTCCATGCCTTTAACGACATTGGCCATATTCCCGGTCAAAGTACGCATTGTGACAGCCGTCTGGACTCTGCTTGCTACAGCATCGATGCGCGAAGCCATTTTCAGCAGGTTCACATGCTCTGATTGCTTTCTAATTGCGTTTTGCGCATATATCTGGGCAATATCATTGTTGCCATCCTTGATTGCCTGGACAATTAGAACTTGATCCAGACTACAAGTTCGCCTTCACACTAATTATCTGTAAATACTCACCTTCTTAATATTATTCTTCTCTTTCTCAGCCTCCTTTTTGGACCTAAGTGCTTGTTTCTGCAAGCTTTTCGATGTAAACTGATGGAGTTAGCGGGTGGCCATTTTAGACTAGAGAGCTGATTTCATACCTTGAGATTAAACAGTGATTCTAGTTGTTAGCAAAACGATCTAATGATGACTTTTAACTGATGAGCATCTATTAACATACTTTCTAAGTTGGACATTGTGGGTACTGTTCAATCGATAACTGTTAGATAAAGTGAAGATTGTTTGGATGTTGGGTACGGCTGTGAGGAACAGTCAGAGAGAGAAGGAGAGTGGAATAATGGAATATTTGTTAGGAATTTTACTGGAAAAGAATTGCTGAAGTTATTGTGAGTTGCTGAATAATATTTTTTTACTTTTTTTGCAATTTTTCGTGGTTTTGTGTTCTTTTTCTACAATTTGCACGATATTCAGTGCTGCCTCAGTTTATAACCAATAACTAAGAGCAAAGTATACAAATAAACCTCAAAAAGAGTGAATATATAGTCGTCCCTGCTCCTCTCGTATTACCCGTCTCATGACTTGTAAGTTGATATATTTCGTCCGTCTAATCGCTCCATAACATATATAGTAAGTCCAAGTTTCACTTGGGATTCTCGCTTTTTTCTACGCGTTACCAAGCTTGGTTTTGTAAACAATCTCAATTCCACAGCGTTTTACGTCCAAACACGCAACTTGCAATTACCTGCTTAATACTCGTACGATTACAGTCCTGGTTATAAGGCGATACGACGACGCCTGGTTCCGTGCTGTACAATGGACGCCGAAACTCTGTATTCTATAATTGTAAGCCCCGTGAGCCCCATTGACGAGAAGTCTGCCGCGGTTAGCACCGTCAAGTCCGATATCAAGCGTTCCTACGTGGACCTGGACTCTGT
This sequence comes from Casaregolazyma lundiana, assembly GCA_030563415.1. Lineage (NCBI taxonomy): Eukaryota > Fungi > Ascomycota > Dipodascomycetes > Dipodascales > Trichomonascaceae > Casaregolazyma > Casaregolazyma lundiana. The sequence continues at coordinate 189,698 of JAJMJF010000008.1, read as the reverse complement.
CACTCGGTACTTTGAGGCGCTGAATCATGCATTGGTCAGTTCGGACCGCAAATTGCAGGCTACGTCCTTCTCGTGCCTGTGCCATCTCGTCAAGCGAGTCATCACCCAGGACCCCGAAGCTCTTAGAGAGCCTGCGTACCTCGTGCTTCCTATTCTCATCAGCAAATTAGGCGACGAGAAGCCGTCAGTGCGATCCTCGGCTTCTCAAGTCTATGAAGACTACTGGATGGCATGCAGCACCGAGGCCGAGGAGCATTTGCGACAGGAGGGCCTGACCCATCCTGAGAACCTTGTTAAAGTCGGCTGCTTGCAGCTTATGACGCGTAGAATTCTTATACAGGAAGGCAAGTTTGCATTCAAGCCGTTTACTGCCCCCGTTGTTCAATTGCTCAATTCGGACGACCAAGATGTCCAACGTTCTGCTAGAGAATTGCTCACGCTATTTTTCAGTTCGGCCCAGCCGAGAGCCAAGCAGGATTTGTACCGGGAAATGTCAAATAATAGCGTGGATCCTGTTCTGGGAAACATTTTGCTTCGGGCAATTGGCGTTGATACTGCATACCCACCGAAACCATCTGCGGGACCATCTTCGGCACAACGTCCTACATCTTCTGCTGGATTTCGTTCTGCAGGCACTACAGGAAGCTACGGCCGTAGGATAATCTCGGGCCCTCGTTCGGCTCCCGTCAAAAATACTGCCGCATCAGCGGTCAGGAGCACACCTACTACTGGCTCTTCCAGATCTTCAGACATATTTTCAACTGCATTTGTAACAGAGTCATCAGAATATCAGGTAGATGATATTGATCACGAAGGTGTCCACAGTGCAGAAATATTCAAGTCTGAAGTGCATAATATGTTACCGGCCTTCCAAGGAAAAGAGACAGAGCACAATTGGTCCACCAGAGAACAGCACATATTACGACTAAGGTCTCTTCTACGTGGAAACGTCAAAAAGCAACCAGATTTATTAGTGTGGGCATTTAAAACTTTGGGTGATGGAATTTGTAAAGGCATTGCAACTCTTAGAACCAGTTTGGCAATCAACGGGTGCAAACTAATCAAAGAGGCCGTTATATCACTGGGAACGCATATGGATACTAATATTGAACCTTATCTTTCTACATTGATAAAGGTTGCATCTGGTTCAAAGAGACTGACGGCTCAATCTGCTGCTTGTACTGTCAATGCCATGATTCTCAATACATCCTTCAGCTCCAGATACCTTTCGCATATTCAAGCAACGGTGAATGATAAACCACAACAGCCAAAAGTATACGCGGCTATCTGGATGCAGCTTATTCTGTGTGTACACAACCAACAGAAGTCTCAGCTAGAAGCTGTTGGTGCTGATGCCACCATGGAAAGGTGCTTGATGAAGGGACTGACAGATGCTAATCCTTCTGTTCGAGAGCATATGCGTGGTGTTTTTTGGGTATTCCATGATGTTTGGCCCCAAAAGGCTACTATTATTTTGAACAAGTTAGATTCAACCACTAGACGGAATCTAGAAAGGAGCAACCCGAACAATGCTTCCAATGGTTCGGTCCCTTTTTCAGCACCCGCACCGTCATCTGGAAACACATCAATCAAAATTCAGCAATCATCGCAGCCACAGGTTCGAGCATTTGTTCCTCGTGTACAAAAGAAAGAGCAGGAACCCGCATTGGTTGAACCACCTCATTTTTCATCGTTGGCTCCCGAGCGGCAACAAGATATCGTGACGGTGGAGGAGAAGGTTGATCAAAGTATTAACAATGAAATAAGCCTGCATGAACACAAAATCGAAGCAACGCACTCACCAACTGGGAAATATGTACAAATAGAGGATGAAGTGGTGGTGCCGCAGGATGCTGTAGAAATTTCAAAAGAGGTGCAACCTGTCTCAGAACCCGCAATCGATTTGAATATCTGTTCTGCGAATGATGGACTGCCAACAGAGTCAAGTATGAAGCCCGAAGTTCATGTGAAGCTGCCCACTCTAATGGAACTTCTTCAAAGCGACGATAATAGTGCATTTCAGGCTGGTGTGGAGATTTTATCATTTGCCCTTAATGGCCGCGAAGCACCCAGTAAATATTCGTGCTATCGGCCGATTAGTCTACCAACACCTGACCTTGTTTGCAAAACATTGAAAAAGGTTTTCACGAGGAAGGGCGACGATGGATCCTATCAGTATATCCCATTGATCGACCTCTATTCTGAGGTTAGCATTGTGGGGTCAACGCTTCAGTTTGTAGGATGCAGCGACCTCATGATGGCTTTATACTTTTGTATAGAAGAGGATAATGCGATAAAGTCACTCCGCGCAATTGAATCTCTTCTCATTCGGAATGATGCATTTTCTGCTGTTGTGGACCTGCTAGCTGTGGCCACCTCTGCTGACAGTTTGGAAAAGCCTGCCGTGGTTCAATATTGCATTGAAATGCTGCGCGATTTATGCCTTGGCCTACCTGGGGCTTCTGATTTCCAGTTGAAATGTGCCAAGCTAGAGAGCACAGCCGTTATTTTAATGGAATGGGGGTACGATGATTTATCTGATGCCATGGTTAGTCTCTTCAAGGTTATGGATAAGGAATATCCTGGAAAGGTTGAATTCAACTATGCAAAAATATCCGGAGAGCATCAGGCGAATTCTGGAATCAAGCTTTCGGAGTCTCCAAGTAAGGTATCGGGAACCGAGCTTTCGGATTCTCCGAGTAAGTTATCAGGCACCAAGCTTTCCGGTTCTCCAATAAAGGCATCTGAGTTTCTAGACGGAGAGACCCTTGATGTTAAGGAGACGGAGCAAGAGTCGCCAACGGCGATTTCAAAAGGTCAAGACGAGTTCGAACGGGAACACCCTGCTCAAGGTTCACCGGTCGAGCAACAAGAACAAGTCATTGAAACTCCGGTCAAAACCCCAGGGGATATCTCGAGGCATGTTGATGGAGAGAAATCTTTTGAAAATCACGAAGATGCTGCGGCACCTGTGACGCCGCAAGGGGCTCCTGATAAAACAGATGCGGGAGAAGTGTCTATGATTTCTTTGCATGACTCAAGTCTACCCGATCTACAGCAACAGATGAAATCGAAATTGTCTATTTTCGAAGATCCAGAAGAAGACAGCGAAAGCGATGGCGCAATGGTAGATAGAGACGTCGCTAGGGGCCAGGAGCAGCAACGTTCTTGGTATGGCTATTCGATGAAGACGGAGAACTGTTTAAGCCCACTGCCAGAAAAGGAATCGCAGGCTACCAAGTTGTTTGACCAACTATTGTCGGATCTTCGTGACAAGACGCTGACTGCCCATGGATTCCGCAAATTGCTGACTATTGTCAAGGGAGCGAAGGTTTATCAGGGAGACAGTCCTGCTTTTGCCGTATGGAGAAGGGAGCAGAGATTGTATCAACTGCAACAGTATTTGCTTGATTACCTATGGTGGCCGAAACTAGAAGAGAATCAGATGAATCTGGGCTTGTTGCAGTTGAACCAGCTTCTTCTGTTAGAGCCAGCGTCTTTCCAGGGGATGGAGGAGCGTGTTCTTGAGTGCTTAGTGCGTATCCGGAATGCGACCACATCGTCGTTCCTTGGCTACGGAGCCCTAGCTGAAACGAGGGATACTTTGGTTGGAGTGAGTTTGGAAGACAGCCAGTCGCGCCAGAAGTTAGTGGAAGTTGTGCTAGAGCGTATGCTGCAAAGTTCTGGCGATAAGAAAGAGACGCGCACGCTGTTAGTTGGTACGCTAGGGCAAATGATGGATGCACGTCACACAACGGCAGAAGAGGTAATTCGGCTAATGCCGCAGCCATTGGGTGTAGTGTTGCACAAATACATCAGCGATAATGAAATTGAGGTTCGTCGCGACACCTATACAACGTTGGCAAGGTTGCGCCGCGTGTGCGATCGTGACGAGCGAGCGAGTTTGGAGCTGAACGAAAGCATTTTGGAGAAATTGAGTCCAGGGCAACAGCGTCTGGCAGACCATATTTACAGGGGGCAGGGATATTGAGCGTTTCATCAGGGAAGGAAATGAGCGTGGGAGCAAGAGGAGAGCATATGATACAAGTGACTGGTTGCTGTAGCTGAGCGTATATAGCAGCTACATATGTATGATTGTATAGTACTGAATGATTTTCATTGTAAACTTATTAGGTGAAATATGTTGCATTGTCTGGAGAATTATGCACCATGATAAGCAACGAAGAGTTACCTATCAATTCACATTGTAGATAGAAAACAGACAACAGAAATGCCATAATACTTTATCCCGGGCACTACGGTCCCGCTACACATATCTACTGTCCAGTAACTTTGGAAATGGCCGAGGACTCCCGGGCCTTCTTGGCTGCCGAGTTCCATCGTGCTATCGTCTCGTCATCATCCGAAGAATTGGCACGACCAGTAACACTCTCGCCGTATGCATATAGAACCGCCGATAGTCCAACCAATCCTATACCGATCACAGCGGTATTGGCTTTCCAGTTCTTAGGTGTAAAGAACCAACCTCCAGATGGAGACCATGGATGCTACAAGTTAGTGCAAGACACAAATTAAGGCACGAATGCACATACATAGATATGAGTCCCGTGACCGGCCTGACAGTTAGCAAAACAGGAATAAAAGTCGCATTTCTCTGCTACATACCATTGTAATGAGCTGTGTTTTGAGACGTTTGGATGTTGTATTGAAAGCACTTCTGATTTGTCGTTGGGACCAAATTTTCTTCAACGCTAACAACTGAAATTTCTTCACTACTTCACCGCCTGGCGTGCATACCTCAATGTTGGCAGTACGCAGGTTCTTTAGACAGGCAGCTGTCGCGAGGTACAGCACAGTGACGGGGGCTGTGGGATCAGAGCAGAAGGCACCTGCAGCTGCTGTTGAGCCCAGTCGGCCGTCAAATCAGCCCATTGACGAGCACTCAGCCACCAATTCCCCGACCTTGCGTGCACTGCATGCTCGTTTAGAGCTCGGAAACTCTTTTGCATACTCTACTCTGGCCCGTTCGTTGGTCAGCAGGACCGCCTCGGTGCCTTATATGAACAATGAGGGCATGGCTCGCTTTGGCAAGAGCATACTGTCTTTCTACGTATACGAACATTTCATGGTTAAATACCCCCGATTACCTCCTAACGTACTGCGTCATGTCGTTAATCTGTATATTTCTATTCCGGCGCTTGCCCACGTCGGGAAATCCTGGGGTGTGGAGGCCGATGCCTCGTCGCCGTTTGCCAGGTACATCGCCGACAAGAAGGACAATGAGTTACTGGGAAAGCTCATTTATAGTGAAAAGGCTACACAAAAGGAAGAAGGCGTCATAGAGATTGACGAAAGTGCCAATTCCACCGATCTAAACCATGCCATGGGCACTTTTGTCCGGGCCCTAATCTCCGGCATCTATGCTCATAATGGCTTGGACAGCGCACGCCAGTTCGTTCACAAGTATGTGATTGAACCGCGAAAACTAGACATTGCGTCTATTCTGGCTTTTGACCAGCCTACTAGAGAATTGGCTGTTCTGTGTTCTAGAGAGAACCTTGACCGTCCCATATCTAGACTGCTGGCCGAAACAGGCCGATATTCAAAAGCTCCCGTGTTCGTCGTTGGAGTCTTCTCAGGTAAATATAAAATGGGCGAAGGCCAAGGTGCAAGTTTACGCGAGGCAAGAACCCGCGCTGCCGTTCATGCCTTGAAGTCGTGGTATCTGTACTCTCCAATCAATCCCACTCTTCCTTCTGATCCTGACACTGAAAATTTCAAAGGCGTGGACTACGTTGATTCAGGTGCCGTAATTGTATAGCACGTTGCTATAAAGCTCCTGAACCAGCATGTATAAAGCTGAAAAATATAAACCTCATGCATCATGTATATAGACATGCATTTATTGCAATGTATAGCTTAACGGAAAATCTACAGATACAAACTGGCACAGAATACGATATCTCGCTTGATCTGCTCTTTCGCTATGCGTACCTTTTCTTGCAAGGACGTATCGCCCATGATGCTCGCAGCCGAAATCACCTGTCGGAATACCTCGTCAAGCCGCGTGATTACACGCACAATTTTTCCTTCAGGAACATCAGTTAGTTGCGTGATTTCGTGAAAGGCCATGCCCTTGGCCCATTTGTATGTAGCCTCCATGAGACCAAATCGGTTTTTCTCGAGAAAATCCGCCTCATCCGATGTCAGCTGCACCTGATGCTTTTCGTACACTTGACTAGTGGTCCTAACAATATCAGAAATGCGCTCTTTTCCTTCATCCAGACGAGAAGTGATTGTTACCGGCTCTTGCTTCGTTCCACCGTCGAATACAAAAACGCTCATTAGTGCAACAATCTCCTCCGGCTCATAACTACCAAGAAAGTTGTCCAGCAAAAGCTCCGTGATGATTAATTCAAATCCAATGCTAATCTCGCAGGCAACTCGGCCTTTAAGCAGTACGTTACCTCCATCGTCTAAGTATCCCAAATCTTTGAGCACTGCTATCCGCTGCTCGTAGTCTGGCAAAAGTTCCAAATTCTGGTCCGACATGAGCGCTTTCAATGATGCTATTTTTTCCTGGATAACATGCTGTTCATGCACTTGCGAGTAGATCTTAGAAAAGTTGTTGCACGTTATGCATTTAGATATTGCAATCTCTGCAACTAACTGGGTTCTTTCCTTCAAAAGAAGCTGCAGATTTCCAACTTTAATATTAGTCATTTTGGGAAAGTTCATATTATGCGAATCATCTTTGAAGCATGTTAATACCAAATCAATAGCTTTGCGCGCATCAGCACGCTTGCTACGCCCATAAAGAGCGGCAAGGTCTCCGTCATATGTCTCTTCGGCCAGCAGAGCAATATCGTCTATTTCGACCTTTTCAATAAAAATCGAGCTGACTGGGCCAATTGCTACATCAGACAGCTGCCTGGCCCTATAAGACGGTATCTCGCTAAGTAGCGGGAGGCTTTCCGAATGCTTAGGATGAAGGAATGCAATCCTAACGACTAAGATCTTGGTAGGCGTAGGGACAGAATAAATCAGCCCAAGAGCAACTTGCTTGCTTTTTGGACCCTGAAAATAATATCCAATAAGTCTCCCAGGGACAAGAATGCGTCTACGACCATTTGGTGACTTCATTAAGGCCCTTATTATTTCGCAGCTCAGAGTCCGCACTTGGGATATCTTGTCATATGTAGCCTCGATGTCCTGGTCACAAAGAGAGCACTGAGATCGCTTTAGTCCTTTAAGAAGATCTTCATTCAGTTTAACATTTTTCTCGTGTTCGGGTAATAATGTTTGACTTGAGTGCTCACTAAATGATCGCTTAATCATTTCTTCGACTTTAAGAGCTTCCACTCTGAGAAGATTTAAAATCATACTATAGGTCAATCGGAATTGACTCTGAAGTTTAGTAGGTTTACCCAGCATCATTGATTTGAGTGGCCCTATCTGCGGAGGTTCTGGATCGTTTACCATAATAATAACAGTTCCCGTAACGTCCAGTCCACGTCTACCTGCTCTACCGGACATTTGAGTGTATTCTCCAGATAAGAGACTCCTAAATTGGGACCCATCATTTTTACGTATCCCGGTGTAAACAACTGTTTTCGTGGGTAGGTTCAATCCCATGGCTATAGTTTCAGTAGCAAAGAGCACTTTTACCAGAGATTTGGCAAAAAGAATCTCAATTACTTCTTTAACAATAGGCAATAAACCACCATGATGAATACCAATTCCTCTCGAAAGGATATCTCTGGCCATTAGGATTTGTGGTAGCTCACGATCTTCCTTTTTGAGACGCACGACAGCTTTATCAATAAACATGTGGATTTCAGATTTCTCTCTGGCCGAACAGAAGTCAATTGAAGATAGCATGAGGGCGTATTCCTGGCATTTCTTTTGAGAAAAAACAAAGAACACAGCAGGAAGCTGCTGCTGTTTGTTCAAATACTGACAAAGTTGCGTCAAACTTGTCTTGGTCGGTGGACTTTGGCTAGAATGCTTAGAGCCAAGCCTGGCAGTAGCAGCAGAACTGGGGCCACCTGAATTGAAATTACCGCGTGAAGGGATATATCCGCCTCCACGAGTTGAGCCACCCCTTGGAGCACCTCTAGAACTTCCACCTCCTCTAGCACCGCTACCAGTTCCAGGCTTATTGTTCTTAGAAGGATCTTTTTTGTTTCCGATCAATGCATTTTCACAATCATTCCAACCCTTGTTAATAAAGTTGCCTTCCGAGTCGACAATCTTAAAAGTGCGATTTTTAGCCCATAGGTAATGCTCCAAAGGAACAGGACGTTTTGAAGTCGAAATAACATAAATATCTTTTTTCTTGGTGCGACCAACCCAGTCAGCAAACTCAAAAGTGTTTGGAACGGTTGCAGAGAGAAGGACAAACTTGACATGCTCCGGAAGCATAATGATAGCCTCTTCCCACACCACTCCACGGTCCTGATCGTTAACGTAGTGAACTTCGTCGAATATTACAAACTCAACGTCCCGGATAAGATCAGCGCCTCTGTATAACATGCTTCGTAGAATCTCTGTTGTCATAATGAGACAAGACGCCTCAGGGTTTATCTGGACATCACCAGTAAGAATACCCACATCTTCATAGACGTTTTTGAAGTCTCGATACTTTTGATTACTCAGAGCCTTGATAGGAGAGGTGTAAATGCATTTAGTGAGATTGCGCTGAGCCATGGCAATAGCGTATTCAGCAACGACGGTTTTTCCAGCCGAAGTATGGGCAGCTATGAATACGGAGTCACCCTGTTCCAGATGAGCAACAGCTTCTTTTTGAAACGTATCCAGCTCAAAAGGGAATTCTTTTGCAGGCGTCGGCACCAGTTCTTCAAACGAGTCTATGGTTTTGTTCACATCGACCTCGTGAGCCCATTGCTTGACCTTCTGGATCTGGGGCACCTCTACCCGGCCAAACGACACCTGCTTAGGCAACAGCGAGTCGAGATCAAACTCGTCTTTAGCTTCACTAGACAATGATGCTGCTTCCATCTGATCGGCGAGTTTGTCGTCGTCAGGAGGCTCTGGGGATTCCTCGTCATCATAGGCCTGTTCTTCACCTTCTTCTTCCTGCTTTCTAAGATCCATGGACTCGTCGCGACTGACAGTTTCAGAAACACTCAACCCACGGGTAAACCCCGGTGGAATGTCATACAAACCGTCGCTATCGCGATGCAGTAATAATTCTGTGGTTTTCCCATCAGAGGAGCCCATCACCAAACCACCTGGAGCAAACGGTGCAGACTCACCAACGCCCTGATTATAAGTCGATTTGGGATTGACCTGCCTTGTCATTGACAGCGAATTCTTCGATGTAGCGTCCTGAGAGGCAGGCATGGAATATAGCTCGAAATCAACGACATGGGCATCAAGGCCCTGCCGTTTGACTTTGATCCCGGTGCGCAGATTGAACCGTGGAAGTTCATAAAAGTCGTCTGAAATGTCCAGATCGGCTATTAAAGGAACACTAAATGTCAGTATGGGATCCTTCACGGAGTTTCGGAAACTTACGTTTGGAATCTGTTAAGCCAGTGCGGAGAGAAATTGGTCGACGGAGTGAGATATTTCTCAGTGAGATATTGAGGATCCGCCTCATCGGTGATCTCAATTGAATCGTCGATACTATCAACAGCATCTACGCTGTTGTTCAGCCGGGCCAAGCTGTCGGTGATAGAATCCAAGCATTGTTGGATAAGTTGGCTGTTGGCCATGACGATGGAGAAGATGGGAAGTTTGCAATAGAGAAGTTGAATTGAAGATGAGCAGGTGAAACGAAAAAAAATTTAATAAATAATGTTTATAAAGTTATGCATTTGTAAAATCATAGAGAATATTTATAATAAATAGCATAATATAAGGCCGCAATGGCCTGTAAATATCTAACATCTATTGAAAAGTCTAGGTTGAGCGTGGTCGACAGCAAGAGAAGCAGAGGGCTTTGCGTGCTCACCAGGTACTGTAACGTTCTGGTTTGACAGACAGTCTACCTCACGGGAATGGCATCTTCGAGAAATGAGGTGTACCAGCACGTGTTGCACGACATTCGTTTGGTGCCATCGTAACATGCATGAAGTACCGTTGCTTTGACATGAAATGCTGCTGGGATCCAGAAGGCTCTAAAAACTAAGAGGCTTCTGCCTCTTACGCTCATTCCAATGCAGCGTATTGCTCAACCGCTCAAACCATGAAGTGTTGGCACTGCCGTTGGTCACTTTGGGGAAAGGATACCGAGAGGCAGAGATAGTTAGGACGTCGCCCCGATCCAGCTCAATTCGGCTCTTACCATCGAAGCCACACCATGCAGACTCTCGAGCATCATAGGGTACACCCACTCGAATAATGAAAGAGTCCGGCAAAACAAGCGGCCGAAACGATAAAGTATGAGGACAGATCGGTGAAATCAGAATGGCTGGCAGATCAGGGTGCACAAGGGGCCCACCGGCAGACAAACTATAGGCAGTAGAGCCACTAGGAGTAGCAATTACCACTCCATCTGCCTGAACAGCAGTGAGAAGCTTGAAATCTCCGTATAGCTCAGTGGTGGTAATGGTAGGATTGGGGCCTCTATCGACAACGACATCGTTCAGAATGCAAAAACTCTCACCTACTGTGTGTGAATGGTGAAAAGACCCTTTGATACCGGCAGCTTCGATTTCATTTCTCAGACTGGTTTCGTCCTTGTCTTCTCGGGACCGGGCCTTCATGATGGTGCATTCAAAACGCATGCGTAGAGAGCAGGAAACACCGGTACCGAGAATATCCGACATTATACGTGCACGATCGTGAATGTCATATTCGGTCATGAAACCCAGAGAACCCATTGAAAAGCTAAGGACAGGCGGTACGATTTTCTGGAAAAGCCATGAAGTGAATAAAACGGTTCCGTCACCACCGAGAGTGATGACAAAGTCAAACAAGTTAGGATGATTTGCACACATTTCCTCGGTCCAAAATTTCAGACGGTCTAGAATTGAGGGAATGTGGTCTTCGTCAAGTTTTCGGAGGCCCTCAAAGCCGAAGCGAGGGTGTTTCTTGAGAACGTCCTGGACAAAGCTGATGGTTAGTGACAATGACACATGAAGCAGTGCCAGGGCCTACTTACATATTCAAGGGGCCATGCCTTGATTCCAGATGCAATAGCCAGAGAGCCAGCTCACGGGTGATAGGAATTAGAGATTCATCGGAGATTTTTGTGACGACAATGACGTTTTTGATGTCGAGTTTGAGGGTGACATTGCCTGGAGGTTAGTGACGATAGGAGAGCAATGATTCATGCGGATGTAGAGTATCAAAGTATGTAGGAGATATCAAAGAATTGTGCGCAAAGAATTGTGTGCAAAAGAACTGTGCGGTGGCATTGTATGGTGGCATTGCATAGCATACACTGCACCTCAACAGCATACCATATGAACATACCATATGAACATACCATATGAACATACCGTATTAACAGCATATCATACCACAAACATGTAAAATATCCATTTCAAACATTCACACAACATCAACAACCTTCATCTCATACTTACTCAAATTATTACTCAGATCTCGCACACTGACAGCCACTTCCGAGATAGCATCCTTGGAAAGAAGCTCAAAGTTATTACTGCGAGTACTGCTAGCCGACGTAGAATCGTCTGGAGACTCAGAACCACTAGGCGGCGATACAAGCGGCATCTTCTCGGAAGTCGGGCTCATACTGTCTTCGATATTGAGCACATTGTGCACAAAGCAGGTGCTTCGTCGGCGTCCGCCTTCCTGGGGCTCGTGCGACCTCAACTCTGCCAGTCGAGACGGCTTCACGAGCCCCAGACGCTCCAGCTGCAGCAGCGAGCTGCTTTTATGGATATCGTCGCTTCTGTTCATGGGAATTGCGGATCCAACGGGAATGACAAATTGGGGCGTAGGTTAATTATCTAATAAATTAATTGGGGAGATTGAAAATCAACAGTACCAGGCGACAACTTGACAAGCCACAAGTTATGCCTGCGATTCCTCGAGCAGTGGTCTGGCGCTCTGATGCCGATATAGTTCGACTCAAGGCGTGGTTTTATCCGGAATCGCCCAGTTTGCAGCTCCAGCAGGCTGCTGTTTGTCAGGTCAAGGCCTATAATACTCGAGGACCTCTTCCGCACAGTGTCGAAAGCACGGCTCTTCTTACGGATGCTACTTTGAAGGACTCTCTGGGGAAGTCTGATTCTTATACGGTACGTCTGGCGTACTCCATGGCACTTGTGCGCTTCGTCAATGGCCTTTTGGATCCGCTTCAAAAGTCTCAGTATGCTGTTTCTTTGCATGGACTGGCCAGACAGCTGCAATTGCCGGCGTATTTTGTAGAATTGCGGCATAGTGCTACACACGAAGCGCTGCCGAGCCTGGAATTGCTACGGGATGTCAGCTCGAGAGCGCTTGCATGGCTTTGGACGCACTACTGGAGCCGCAATTCGGTCGACATCGATGTAACCAAGACTGGTGCCGACAAAGATGCCGCTAAAGATCTGTTTCGGCAGTGGAGACGATTAAGAAGAGAGGACCCACTTAAGGAGATCAAGCGTGGCGACCAGAGCTCTGTTGGTGTGGAAACGTGGGGGTTGATCAAACAACTCATGGAACGAATAGACGCAGACGAACAGCTCGTTATGGACGTGATGCTGCAGATGAATATCTTGGTGCCCAAAGGTGGACTTAAAGGTGACAAGACAGAGGCGGCTGCAAAAGCTCAGGCATCGGCGGCCAAGTTATTCGGCCCTCTGCTTCTAGCTCTTAATGCATCTGGCTTTGTCGATCGTCTGGCCAGCTATGGCTTGCAAGTAGCGGTTGAAGAGGCGATTCAGGAAGATCTTATGGACGTTAATGCACGTACCGATGAGACTGTTGAGAGTCCTTATCCCGATGGATTTTGTTCCATATGGAGTCAATGGATCCAATACTTCCTACTATACAAGCCGGCCAAAAAGTCAGACCCAGTATACCTGAAGGATCCGGAAGATATCATAAACGTATGCTTGGAAAATCCGAATAGGTATACGGTCGATATTCTACAGCACTACGTTTATTCCCAGGTTGCCAACGGACGCCTTGCTCGGCTGCTGAAAGATATGCAGGCACAATTGGGTTTGCCTTGCGGTTCAGCAGGTGAAACCAACGGGCAGAAACGACCGATATCTGAAATTGTGCAAGAGGTGGATGCATTCAGCAAGAGAATGAAGACTCTTGTTGACGAGAAGAAGGAAGAAAAGGACGATAGTACAAGCCAGACGGGCTGGAAACTGGCTGAAAACTGGACACCGCGGCCGCTAGGTGTTGTCTGATTTGCATTTTGAACATTCACATTGAAATTCTCGATAATGTTTACACGATTATATGATGCACCATACGATATTATTTATGAGACAGACATGAAACCCCCATTAATGAACATACAACTCAAGAAACTAAAACTATTGAATATAAAGGTTGAATAATACTACTAAACTACCTTTATTATGCTCCAATTTATAACCTGCAGCTTTTCTCTATTATTACTGTCATTTGCTGTCTTCTCAATTTTAGCTCTAGAACATGAATTCCCATCGCCTCACCTCTCCAACCTGCAAACCACACCGATATGTCAGGCTCAACGTGCTTTGATCTGCTTCGACATCCTATATTTTCGGATAATTATCCAAAGGATAATACCAAAAATAATGGAGGAAACACGTTGTGCGCCAATGGGGACGACTTATTCGTGGCTGTCGGAAATGAGGTCAGGTGGACGAAACTCGCCTCTGGAACCTTCAGTTACCGGGTTCTCAGCATGCCGCTCGTTGATTTCCCGATAAAATCACTAGTTATGAACAGGCAGGCAACTATCTTACTGATTGTCGGGTCACATCGGATCCTTTCATGTGATTTGCCGCTTTCCCGTTTCGAAGGGACCACCCAGGCCGACAAAATCGTCGTTCCGTACGCGGAGATCGGCAAGGATTTTAGCCGGAATGCGATCATAAAGACTATTTTCAATCCCATTGCACGATACGATGCTAATATCGTTGTTCTGAGGGATAATATGACTGTGGCTGCTTTTGATTTGAGCAAAAACAAGGATTTTCCCGAGCAAATCTGTGATCTGACCAAATTTGCTACAAAAGGCGATTTCAACGACCCCGAAGATGTTTCTCCGATAATCTCTATGGATTTGGGCAACGATGCAGTGCCCAATGGTCTGTTTACTCTATTCTTGTTGGACCGTGAGGGCCAAATTTACACCATCTGTCCTTGGGTTCCAAGCGAATTTCTTCTCACTGTTTCACAATTGGAAGATATTTATGATTCTGCTGCTATAGATGAATTCGATCATAGAGATGCCTCTGACATGATCGAGTTATATCAGGAGCAACTGAATTGGGCTTCTCAACTTTACGCACAGCTTAAGCATGGTTCTATAGAGAACAAGGTAATTCGCGATGGAGCTTCCGAAGAATATCATGTGTTCAAGAGGCCTACTTCTTGGCAGCCCATTGTCCAAGGTGCAATATTAATACAGCCATACCCCACCGCATTATACTTAGAGCAAGAATACCATCATGCCGTCGATATCAAAACCGTCAACTTGGGGTTTATTACGGCAGTGCTGGTCACATTCAGCAATGGTAGACTATTCACATTACTGCAGGACAGGCCCGTGACCTTGCAACTGCAGACAGTTTACGACCACGGAATGTCATTGATTCTATTCAAGACTTTCTACTTACAAAAAGCGGAAAACGTGAACACACGGTTTTGGGAAACCAGATCGGACAAAAATGAAACTGTTTATGCTGTTACAAATGATGAACGACTATTTCGTATAGATCTTTCGCCATGGTCCGACGAGCTACTTGGCATATTCAAAGAAGGTTCGACAACTTTCACTGCTGAGTCACTTCAAAAATTAAGTCCCCCACATGCAAAAGAGCTTGTAAAAAGTTCAACTGATCAGGACGTTGATGGATTTTGTATCATCGGCTTTGGAAAAGATGCTGTGCAGAAGTGCGTTGTAGGAAAATCTGGCTCCACACCTTTAGTTGCCCTCCTTCCTTCCGATGACTCTGAAGTATCTTTAGTTGATAACGTTGATGATTTGGTGGAGAAAATGGACAATCTAGCTGTGAGCCGCGTTTATCAGAGTGTTTTGCTCGAAGTTCCGTTTGAAGCCGATCTGGAAGTGCACATGCAAGTACCGGACCAGACGGTAGATTTCACCAGAGAGATTGGAACATCAGTAGCGAGCCTTGAATTTCTTACAGCATTGTCGGACGATTATACTGGACAACTCGGCAAACTACTTAAAACGTCTTTGGCAATACAACGACGGATTTTTTTGCAAAAAATGGAGCTACGCCAACAGCTGAAAAAGCTCCAATTTATACACCAGCAAACTGAGGAAAGTCGGCAAGTTTCCCCGAAAAACCTTGGGGAACGTCTATCACAAGCTGTGCAAAAACAACGAAAACTTGAAGACAGAGTCAAGTCATTGCTACAGAAAACTTCCGGAGAGCGAGCATTGCCTTTATCGGATAAAGAGAAAGGGTGGAGTACTTGGGTTGCTGATCAGAGCAAGGAAATTTCTGGACCAGAAGGTGGCATTGCTTCTAAAGCAGAGGACGTAGCCAATCAGGCACAGGCGGTCATGAATCAGCTGTACCTCGACGCAGATAATAAGGCCAGGGATCTTGCGGCACGGGCGCATATATCGCATGAGGATGAAAAGTCCATACTTGCATTTCTGACCAAGATGGATCACTTTATCAATTTTGCCCGGATCAAGATGGAAGCCGCGTTAGCATAAACACAACATTAACCAGGAATAGTACAGTTTCCCGTTATATAATGACCGTTCCATCATTAATGAGTTTATGAAAATAAAAGTTTTTATTTATGCAAAGGTCGTCTAGAAATCGGTCACCCGACCATTGAACGAATAATCGCCGTGGCGAAGCGGGTCCTGCTTGGGGCCACCGATCTCACCCGTCTCGGGATTTACATCGCCCTCAAAATCAGCATATGGTTTTCGGAATTGCGGATGCATGGTTATTTCGTTTTCATCTGAAAATCGCTGCTGCGACGCCTGTTTCTGCAGCTTCTCAAACTCCTCTTGGTCTTTCTTTGGAAGTGGCATAGGAGCAGGCCGCGAGCCTAATGGAGGTGCTGACGAATATTTACGCAACGAAGATACTGTTGGTGATAGCAGCTTTCGTGGTAGCCTGGTCATTGTTGAAGGCATAGTTATTGGCTGGTTCTGGACAAAATCTTGGGGTTCTTGTTACCCGGCTATCCAGCCGATGACGGAAAAAGAAGACCCCCGCAGAGAATATACCAAAAACGGAAGAGTTCGCAAAAGGCCAGTAAGTGAAGAGTTTGAAAAGTTCCAATAATAGTTAGACTTGTTTTGAGGAGATAAACGTCTACGAGTCCAGCGGTCATGTTGTGGCTAATGGTTGAAACCGGGAGCCCGCAACGCATATCTGACGAAGAGTGAGGTCTTATTGCAGCAGCAGAATAGTTGAGGCTCGAATAGCCTCTTGAAAAGGTTTCAAGGTATATTTCTGTTTCAATGGTTGGATAATTATTCCACACTTCGAAGTCTTAGAGAAACTTTTCTTTTTTGGGACCCCATTAGCACCGCATTTTGCAGATCACTTGAAAAAGTTCAATATGAGATTGCAGCAGTTATGAGCAGCAAACAGCGAGGTTCGTCAAATAGTAATGATTTTCGCCACTAAGTAGAGGGTATTTCGGGTATATTCACTCAACCCTGGCAAATCATTATGCTTGGTTATTATTTAGGGTCTCATAGTCCGAATCCAGGGATGATCCATCCTGCGGCTCCAAGAGCCACAAAATCTGGTCATCATTCAACCCTCATAGCACATGAGGAAGTTCAATGCGAGCAGTTAGGTCAACCGCTAAATAGAGGTTAAGAATCTTGGCAAAATCAAAAAAAAAACAGACCGCATTTTTAGGCTGCGTGGAATTGATGCAGACTCATAAATTTTAGAGCAAGAGAGAGCGAGCCTGATTTTTAGTCCTTTGAAAGGCTGTCGGTAAAGAGCAGCGATAGTTAAAGAAGCAACTGGCTTCTTTGAATATATGAAAACATTTCAAGAACACTGATAGTCAGGAAGTGCTATTCAGGTCCACTTTATTGGAAATCCTTGAATGACTCTTGGTGGACAGACGTTCGAGAGGAGCCACTGAACATGCAGATACCAGAACTAAGCTAATACAAGAGAAAGAAATGAACAAAAGTAACTCATGCATAATCTGCAGTTACTTCTGGTATAGAGGAATACACACGACGCAAGAAGATCGTGGTGAACAGGGCTCTGACGATGAACAGCTTCGATTTTTTAACCAACTAAAAGGACAAAACCCGGCGTTGGGCATCAGATTAGAAATCTTACAAAACAATTGAAAATCGATTGTGTACTGTCCTAGACTATTCACTAATACTCATGTGTAGCAGAATTTAGTCGATGAACCGAACAGAGTGGCATGTTCGGATTTCAGTTCTTATTCAAGTAATCCAACACATGTTAAGAAGCCCAAATTAGACTATTATGTACAAGTAAAATAATTCACACTGGACTAAACGCCGGACTGTTTCATATAGAAATCGCCTATTGCGCAACTGGCATGTAGAACCGAAGGCCATTCACGCCAATGCCAGAAGGCTAGACTTATAAAGGCCTGCAATGTGTACGCTCTTGCTTTAGAAAGCCTCGAAGAAAATGGGAGTAAGCAATGAACATTACTTTGATATGGTAGATTTGCAAATTAAAACCCTAGCAAAGACGGATAATGATCCTTGGTCTCAAGATATCCCTTATAAGATCAAGTGCTACTATCCCAAGGTGAAGCATCTTTGCGAAATGGAAGATTATATTGTACAACAGTTGGCCCTTTTAGGTCCGGATCATCGTAGGTTTTGCGACGCTGTTGTTATAGAATTGACCGCTAACGAATAATTTGACCTCAAAACACGTCTAAGAGAGATACGATGTGAAATAATGGAATATTTAGATGACCAGTTTATTACAAAAGTATTTTATAGATAGCTTCAAGTAATAAACCTATCTGCTTTTTTTCCGTATTGACGAAAACGACGAGCGAAAACGACGAGCCACGTCTTATACATCTACTCTATGTATTATCCAGAACGAGATAGCGGAAATAGATGATAATGTTTATTTGAGTGATCTACCAAGTTAATGGTCTAAACGTGCAAAATAACGCTATTTGCTGGAAGCAGCGTTGACATCGGCCGCAATTGAGCAGCTTACATTCACCACACCGTATATTTAACCTCAATTTCACACAAACCATGACCGCAAAAGGAATGGTCTACTGCATCGAATATGAGGCAAATATTGAAGGTAATAGAGGCAGGTATTAAGCTAGGTAAAACACGGTTTAAGGCTTTCGTCAAATTTGAGGAAACATCAAGGCCCCAATACCATTGCCTCAGGGCCAGACAAACCTCTAAAGACCTTCAATACCAGCATCACTCAAAGACTTTCGTCCTCAAAATAGGACATGGATATTAGTTTAAATAGGACCTTAAAATATGATTGACGTTTCAAAAGTACTAAAACCCGTCTCAAATACGAAATGATGTCTTACGAACATGCCTTTAAAGGGGTGCCGCTCACTCAGCCCTGCTCTACCGTCTTATCCACCACATTGAGAAAGAGAGATGTGAATTTAGATAGAATGTGTCATCGAGAAGAAGTCATCATGGAAGGGTTATATTCTATGCGGAGTTATGTTGGTGGTATGTTGACTGTATTTTGTAGCAGGTATAATTCTAACCCACCTTCAGCAGGTAAGAACCAAAGGCTTGCAAAATTGAAAAAGGATTTGATAGACTGCCGGACGACGATAAGAGGCTGGGTAAAAATTAACTGGAAAAAGTACGACAGTTATTTTGTTCCCATGAACGGTTGTCGGCAATTCTAAAAGGTCTTGTCTCACCACTTTCAAACGAGTTTATTACATGTAGACGAAATGCTCTAATAAAATATATAAATATGCACAACGACTGAAGTACGCACGGTATTTGTTTAGACAGTTCTATGTGCATTCTGCGGTTTTGAGGCTACTGCAAACACTTTGATAACTTTTAATTTTTACGAAAATATTCTGGAATTGAAACGAAGGACTCAGCCTGAGCTTAATAAATATTTCAGAAACTTAAACTCTGAATACTCATGCAGTACTACTGATCAGCACTTTGCTCTTGATTCGGTCGAAAAATTTTCTAACTAATAAGGTGGTTTCTTTCCTGTTTCAGATAATAAGCATGTGTTTTCCCGATATGTAGTGAGTTTATGCATTGTATAGTAAAACAGCTCATCGATGTAGACTATGAATTGTAAAAGCTGGTGAAGCGAAAAGAATTTCTACCACGCAATAGCTATAGCTATATGAATGAATAACAACGACTAATAATTTATTTTGTGCAATTGCCAGAAGTATATCTAGCTCATACAGGTTCGGCGTGCCGTTGATATGTGGTCTGCATTGGTCGAAATCCGTGGTGTTGGTACCCGCATGCGTGCACCGAATGTGGCAAAACAAACGGAAGGCCGCCTTCAACGGAGCAAAGCCGCACATTGTCTGCTTTCGTGCAAATTGATAACAAAGTTGGCAATTATCGGAATTGTTTTTTTTTTGGAAAGGTACATATATGAGTTGAAGATCGAAGCCACTGAAGCTTAGATTGCTTAGCAAGTCTTTGATATAGGGATAACGAAAATCTCCAATGAAAACATTTGAGCAAGTATTTGGTATATATACGTACGATGACGAGTGGTATAATAGACTGAGTTTTCCACTAAGGATGCATGACAAAGAGCTCTGGACGCTCAGTCGCAGAGAACTCATACTGATGTGTGATATATCAGATACCAGTAAGTTGAAAAATTATCTCAGCCTAATATATCTAATGTCAAGGTGATGAATCGAAGCGCAAACTGTACGAAAAGCATCTCAAAGAAACGCGAAAGGCAATATCAACTAGGCTAAAGACATCTTGGAACAGATACGGCAGATATTTCTAAGGCTGAAATCCATACCATGGAATGCATGCAAACTGATTTCAAATGACGTATCTGACTAAGGTGAATGCGATATTTGATAGAAAATGCAAATTCAATGTATAGGGTTGTCCATGTTACTTCACGTTGTGCGGCAGTGCCATACCTGTATAGAAATGAAATGACGGGAAAGCTACAGAGACAAGACGAATTAGATGGCCACGTTTAAAAAAAACCTGCGCCATTAATACCTAATAAAATGCCACATGTAAGATAATGATAATTCCTATAAGAGAGCAGTATTCGAGATAATGTTGAAACGGTCTTTTTATCCTATGTAGTCTACTTCTCCAGTTCTCCATACTATTGGCTACTGCTAGCGAAAATGCCCCAATCCTGCTTTATTTTTATTTTTTGTTGTGCTGTGGCTATTGAGATCCACAAACGAATGCCACAAAAGAGCTGGCTACCGCGAATATCGGCTGACGGTATGCAGCTGCAGGATTCGGCGCGGACCGAAAGCGGGCCGCGAATAACCGAAACCGCTGAGGAGGTGTACATATCTTTTTAGGAAATTTGCTATAAAAGACACTGAAGCCAAGGATAGAATAAAAAATGTTGAAAACTACGATGGCTGTGGTGAATATTAGATATAGAGATCAGTGAGCTTGGAGAAGGGGGGTCAAAAGCAATTATGCAATTCTAAAAGCAATTATGCAGCCTCAAAATGCACTTTTAAATTCAAAACGCAAAACCACACTTTTTACTTTTCATGCGCTAGCAATACAGGAATTCTAGGACAGTTAATGAAGACTTTTGATCAGTACTTCGCGAATAGAGCTGTTGGGGAACCTTGGTCTTCGACAATTCCGACCAATCTCAAGCGTGCAGACGGGTACCTGGCTATGCTTTGCACAGAGGAGGCGAGACTGCTTTGTAAAACTCTTTTAAGTCAGTATATGACGCGCGCATGTGTTTAGAGGAATGCTAATTATGCAGAGATGAGCGGAGCCGAGAAAGTAGCTCTAAAACAAGCATTGGCCAAAAAGGAGATAGAGATTGGATTGTATTTGCGTTCAAAATGGAACCAACTGGGATTTTTGTTCTGATTGGCACTATGGCGACGGGTTGCCGGCTTTGTTGGAGGAGTGTAAGACCCCCACCGGCATGGTACAATAGTCATTCAATCGTTCTCAACAGAGAGATTTTCAAAGAAAAAGACAATAAAATGTTAGCTTAAAATTCGTATTCAAGATGAAAATATATGATAGTAGCTCTGGATGTCGTAATTTTAAACTTACAGCAACCCTGAATACAGTAGTATTCTATGGCCACACAATCGAGCACACCGCGTTTGCAACACGTAAGAACTCAACGTAGGAGAGTAGGAAAACGCTGTAAAGGGTAACCGAGATAGAATCTTTGTTTTAAATAAAAGCATTTAGTACCATTGGCGCTATACAATACTAACTATACAGCAACAGATCACACCACATTATCCGTACATCTCAAGTGGATAACACATTTTCATACGTGCCTCTTCCTCGAATGAAAATATTTTTACCGTAATCATATAGTCTCAGGTAGGGTGACTGTGGATTCAAGTGGAGCCAAAAATAGCCCGGTGACCTATAAGTTGTTGAGAGACAATCAAGTAAAAAGGAGATTCTGCGACATACCAGCTAATGCACGCATTTTCAGCCACACCGAATAACGGGCCGACTAGCACTAGGTACAAAATTCACCCAAGAATAAGCTCTCGTTTGCGTGGACTCGATTGCAAACTAGATCGATTGTGCCGTAAAGAGATCCACTTATGTGACCTTTACGATTCTTCCAGTAGGTGTATAAGCACAAGGGATGACAAGTGCACCAATTGACAGATAGGATCTCCAGACGACAAAATTAGATTTCACACGGAGATCAATAGGGTCCGGGCTAAACTGACGGATCGCGCAAACATGACACAAGCAGCAATAGGATTGATGAAAATCAGTGTTACCATATAAGTATTAACTATATAAATGATATGCATTGGAATACGAAATGTATGAATAACGTTATGGTTGAATAAGTACCTTACGGTCCATGATCAATCACTGTACACCACCCCTTAAGCTGGCCCAGTTTCCAAGTGAAACTTTTATTCAAAGACGGACGCATTTTGAAAAATAGCCAAAATATGCGTGACTAGCCTATCTGAGGTGACTCAATTTTTACGTGTTTTTTCTCGTGTCCAAGCGAGGTGAGGCTGCCCCCTGATACCCCAAAACAGCCCAAAAATACGAGGTGCCAACGGCCACCAACAAGAGCTTCTGAGAAAAAAGTGACGATGAGATAGAAGATGTCTGAGTACTATCGTTTTATTTACAGAGATGTACAAGAATCAACTTGCAAAATTCATCACTCTCATGCCCCCACTTCATTTGGTTGCTCTTTTGTGGCAGCCGAAAATGGACAGGCCGAATACGCCGCGTTTTCGCGATTTCGGGGGAGAAATCCTCGCGAGGAATCTGCCAAAGAAATAGCTTGCTTGATTTATTATTTTAAAAGGCTATTATCATCTAGATACAATCAGGTAAATTAATATCTCGACTCTATATTAAGGCCTAAAGAAATTTCTAATCTCTATGGACCTTCTGGGAAACTAACGGCTCTACGAGAACAGGGATAGACAGGTACCAAGCATCAACTCCGCCGCTGATCTTCTTGGAAATTTTGATTTTTAGTACCAATTGGTATAATTAAAAAGTTTTCACGCGACAAATGACTCATTTATGAGCTGCAAAGGCCGCTATTTTGCCTTAATATGGCACAACAACTGCATGATCTCATAATATTGCTCTACCGTCAGGTGAGCCAGCTGCTAGTGTATAAATATACGCACTCAGCTCAATGAAAAATAGTCATCAGATATTTTACAATATGGGCAGCTGGTTTGAGAGGCATCTTATAGGCTATCGCATGACCTTTGGATTGATGGGCAGAGACCACAAGTGGTTCCCATTAGTACCTTACTATATTCGCAATTTTGATCCAATCGTTGAGCAATGGTGTACTGAAGAAGAGCAACTTTGCCGAAGAATGGCTAGAGAAAGTGAGCTAGAAAAAACTGACCAGCCACAGAGAAAGTGAACTAACTTAGCCAGCCTCTGAAAAGGAAAAACAACGCATACTGGCACGACTGCATCGAGTTAGAGAAGATCTCAGAATTCGTTTACGTGAGAAGTGGCATACCTATAACGTAGTATTGGAGGGCGAAACGGATGGACGTGTGATGCTAACACGCCCAGGTTAAATATACGCCAATAAGCATCGTTACGGGAAATATTACGTAGTCATGGTCATAATTAAATTCATATATAAGATATAGGAAATTGAAGATATATTGCAATATTTCGAAGCTTCAGTGTGCCCGTGGTGTAACGTGCAGTTTGCAGCTGCATCGAAAAGCACTTGTTTTACCCGATTTGACCTGACACTGCAGATCACACTCTGACACGTTATCACAAGGGATAAATCATGGTATATATATCAGAAGCTGCATAGATGAGAATAGCTAGAGAGTTCAAAAATATGTACTGGTCTCTTTGGCCAGAAAAATACGAACAAGTCTTTGGCGATATTGACTATGACACCGTATTGTACATTAAAATGCCTGCCTACGTATTTAGCAATGACAAAGTGATGGAAGAATGGTGCCGACAGGAATGCAAGTTTTGTGACACCTACGAACGTGCAAGTAAGTAAGCTGAGGTGTGTGGTTTAGTTCATCTAATATCATCAGAGGATATATGGAGCAGAGTTGAAATTCGGACTAATCTCTATCGACTCCGATTAAAGATGAGACATCGGCTGATATCCAGATGGAACCTCTATCAAGCGTATGCCGGGGTGGTATGGTAGAAAATTGGATTCATAGTCTTACGGTAAAAAATTTGAAAACATATCCAGGTAATTCGCAAGAATATTGATGCGATCATTTATTTCCTATCTGCAGAAATCGAGGGGTCATGTGGTATATTTTGCCTCTAAAATTTGGGGCTCTCGTTCAAAACCATTGACTGTAATCTTTTTTTTCAACACACTATCGGAAACTGTAATTTTACTCTTGCAAGGTAAATATTGAGACATCATTATTGATATAGGAAGCACGGTTGGCCAATAAGAAGGCTTTCGGACCAGTAAGAGGTCGATGAGTCCTCCATATTTTGCTCTACTCCCCGCCACATGCACGTCAGCCAAAGAGAACAATGAGCTTTTTATCGCATTGTTTAATATGCATTACAAACTTGGAAGTCCGATGAACAATGAAATATGTAGCAACGTTTAGCCGAGTTGAAACACGTACGATGACAACCGGCAGACGTAGAGAATCGCCAGTAGAAGGCAGCAGGGAGCCTCAAAATTAACAGAGGTCATTTCTCATTTCGGTCTTATAGTGTCTATAAACAGGACATCAATAAAACACTGTTTCCGCATCAATCGGCTTCTGCATCCAGTTGCAGAAACAGCACCCTTATTAATCTAAGCTCTGTTACATAATAGAGAACAGTCGAAATCCATGTCAAGAGAATTGTAATGCTATATATATTAAATTTGCGGCTCAAATGCGGCTCATCTGAGGTAGCGACCCGGAATTTATGGATCAGGTGCCTCAAAATTGCCACTTGAACTGCCCATGTCTATCCAAGAACTGGAGCCTGGTTACGTGAGAATATTCGGAAGAAAACACTTGCACGAAAACTGGCAGCGCTATGTGCCTCAGCATATACTCGATCAGGACGAGGAGATCGAAGCTTTGTGTAGTAGGGAAGAGAAGCTGGATCGGTATCTCGACATTTATAGTGAGTGGACTGTGCGGAAATAAATACAAGACATTAACATAGCAGGAGATAGTCCTGATAGATATGTGATCACTGAGGAGCTTGTAAGCCTGCGGAAGCGAATCAAGCGGTTTCTCAGGCAAAGATGGAAGTACTACGACCAGTTCCGACCGAAGCCTGGAACTCCATTAGTCGACTAAGCTAAGTGCAAGTTCGGCAACCCATGCATATTATTAGAATATAACTTATCCATACTGTAGAATAATATAAGGATGCATTGTAATTTTGCTCTGCACGGTGAGGATGGTTGAGTAATGTGGTGATGACTAATTTTATAGCCCTATCACGCTATCACCAAAGGTGCCTAGCCGATCGACCCAGTTTCCATCTTACATGCACCCTTGTGCTCGATCAGGCTGGAATAATAAATTACATATACATTCTCGTCTGTTGTTTCGAACATACTCCATAATGACCAATGCCAGCAAATTCAAGCCACTTCCGGGCCCTTCTGTTCATGTGAGCGAGCAGTCCAAAGACGTCTGGAGCGTGATAAACGAAGCTGCTGCAGAAGCTGCGGCAGCAGGAAAGTCGGTGATCAATCTCGGACAGGGTTTTTTCTCATATAGTCCGCCTGCATTTGCCATTGAGGCTGCTAAAAAGGCTCTAGATGTGCCTGCTCTCAATCAGTACTCACCGGCCAAGGGCCGCCCCAACGTCAGAAAGGCAATTGCTGATGCGTACAGTCCTTTTTTTGGCCGGGAATT
This sequence comes from Casaregolazyma lundiana, assembly GCA_030563415.1. Lineage (NCBI taxonomy): Eukaryota > Fungi > Ascomycota > Dipodascomycetes > Dipodascales > Trichomonascaceae > Casaregolazyma > Casaregolazyma lundiana. The sequence goes on along the minus strand of JAJMJF010000008.1, from coordinate 164,057 downwards.
GAACCCCGAGACCGAAGTCCTGGTGACTGCTGGAGCAAACGAGGGCATGTATTCGGCATTTACGGCGTTTTTGAACCCTGGCGACGAGGTGATTGTCTTCGAGCCGTTTTTTGATCAGTACATCAGCAACATCAAGTTGCCTGGCGGTGTTCCCGTATATGTGCCGTTGCATCCACCTAAGGATGCCGACTCACGAACTCACCATGCTTCTGAATGGTCAATTGACTTTGACGAGTTGAAGGCTGCCATTACGCCGAGAACAAAAATGGTAGTCATCAACACTCCGCACAATCCGGTAGGTAAGATCATGTCTAAGAAAGAGCTGTTAAAACTGGGTGAAATCTGTGTTGAGCATAACTTGATCATTCAGTCCGACGAGGTTTACGATAGGCTGCATTACTCAGAGTTCACTCGCATTGCAACACTATCGCCGGAATTGGCCAGATTGACTCTCACCATTGGATCGGCCGGCAAGACATTTTCTTGTACCGGCTGGAGAGTCGGTTGGCTTATTGGACATCCGGATCTTATCAAGTACGTAGCGGCAGCTCATACGAGAATCGTCTTCACCACGAATTCGCCATTACAGCAGGCCACGGCCGAGGCTCTGAACTATGCGTCGTCTACTACATATTTTGAAGATCAAGTAAAGAGTTTCCAGAAAAAGTGCGCTCTTTTCAATGGAATTTGGGATGAGCTGGGACTGCCATATGTCGTGCCGGATGGTGGGTATTTCGTCCTGGTGAACTTTTCCAAGGTCAAAGTTCCGTCAGATTACCATTTCCCTGACGATGTCGTTGTAGGAAGAGCTAAGGACTTCCGACTCGCCTATTGGCTTCTACGGGAGATTGGAGTTGTTGCAATTCCGCCAACTGAGTTTTATACAAAGGAGAATGCACATTTGGCAGACGAATTTCTGCGATTTGCAGTTTGCAAGGACGACAGTATGCTGGAACAGGCAGTAGAAAAGCTGCGTGACCTGAAGAAGTACATTGAATAGACAGAAAGCAGAAACTTGGATGATAGAAGCCGGTTGTTGTAAAAAGGCTGTTAATATAAATATTCTACACATAGCAGTTAGAGACAATACTAAGCAGAGATAGAAAGCAAGTCCTCAGACATCCAAGGAAGGATAATTGGCGGTCACCGGCATACTATATGGGGTTCATTGTGTATGCTACCGAGGAAACTGCGAATGTTTATACAAATTATCATCTTCGGACTTGTCTTAGTAGACAACTTACAATTCTTTAATGTTAGTACAATCAAGGTGAATCTCAATAAAAGAGCTCTTCAGTCGAATAAAAAATACTGGCAAGTATAGGCCTGTATGAACCTGTTGCAAAGATGCCGTAAGGAAAATTTGCTCCAGACAGGCACCCTACGCTGTCGTCATAGTCGAATAGGACAAAATGAAGACTGGTTATGCTCATCACAAGAAGCTCATAGCACATCAAAACATACCATCAGATCATGCACTCGGTCGCTTTTAATTGGTGCGGAATTCACTGCTTCAATGGCATGTTGAAGAAGTTGGTGAGAAAAAATTTGCCCGCACCAAAAAAAATCATCTGCCCAGCCGTGCGCGTTTTGGCATCAATACGAACCCGTCCAATGCCGTTAGAGGTAGCTCCAAACGCGATTCCATTGCTTCATCTATTAGCTGGCGTGCTCGGCAGACCTCGTCGTCTAAGCCCCATATTCTGAGTAGGAAGTTTCTCTGAGCCATTGGTCTTGAACCTACGCTGATGGTGGTGAGCCGGTTCAACTGAGATCGGATATTCGTTATAACTTTTCCACCCGCGCCCACCAGGACAGACTTTTGGTGAGGGAGAAGTATGAAGTTTCGGCAAGTGAATTTCCGATTCTTGCTATTTGATTCGTGCGTGTTCGAGCTGCGTAGTACCGTCGGTAACACGGGAGATCTGATTCTGTCGTGGACTGCGTACGCGGGCCTGAATAACCGAGTTTGGGCTATATCTTCCGAAGAATAGACCACTGCTGTCAGATCTATGTCTAAGGAACTCATTGTTAATAAAGTTTCAGTCGATCCTGGCAAGCATCGCCCAGGGTATTTTGATAATGGCACCAAGAAAGATATCGGATTACCACTTTGAATAAATATTTCATGAATCTGGCAATTAGTATTGTCGATAATTTTATTAGTAGAGTAATGCTTACTAAAGATTCGGCATTGATCAGATGCTTAATTGTCACCACAACCTCGTGGTGATGGCTATGCTTGTCAATGGAAAACAGGAATTCTGTATTCGCAAGAGTACTCTCGTATTCATAATAGCTAATTGATGTATAGACGTTCATCGAATGGGCTCGATAGAGTTGCATTATCTCCACATACTGCGATTTCGTCAAGAGCAACCGGAAAACATCTTGGTCCCGAGCGTACTGGTGATCGGATTTCACAATCTCAAACTTGTCAATTTGCTTCACGAGCTGTAAAGAATGAGCATCTTCATCTTCAAAAATATCAAAGTCGCTGCCGGTTCTAAAACCCCAGTCGTCCTCAAGGTCACTTGTCATGGTAGAAGTAGTAGCAAGCGGAGAATTGCCCAAATTGGAAGTGGGTATTACATGAACCATGTAATGAGCCGCACTCTGCGGCTACCACTATCTGAAAAGCGCACCATACGCTTTGGAAATCATATTGGATAGCACGCTATTTGCAATTGCACTGCTAGAATGTCTTTGCTGATTATTTTTTTGGTGCGGCGGGCGGATCTGTTCCACAACCAGTTCAGTGACCTGCTCAAGCGTATAAGAAGGGTTAATTCCCCAATGATATGCTACAAGCCCCGATATATATCCAGCTGCCATGGATGTTCCTGTCATACTCTTATAACTTGCAGGGCTGTAAGTCCAACTAGAGCAGATAACGGCACCAGGAGCATATGCGTCCACACACTGACCATAGTTTGAAAACGTTGCTGGATAACCGCGTTTACCTAGAGCACCGACAGACAGGAAGCCTGACTGTGAGAAATTGGCTGGCAGATAGTTACATGCATCTGCACGGCCGTTTCCTGCCGCTACCACCACAAATATGCCCTGGTCCAAAGCACGCTGTATGGCCCTCATCTTCTTATTGTTAACACTATGACTGGTCACAGAGTAATTGATTATAAACTTTTGCCAGGATTTTTGGCTGTATCTTGAATCACCCAGTCGATTGCTCGCACGAAGTTCGACACTGTACCCTTGCGTTGAGAATCAAGCACTTTGACTGCCACTATCTCCGCCGCGCGAGCTATTCCAACGTTATTACCTGCTGCGATTCCCGCTATGTGAGTCCCATGGCCGTTGTCATCGTCAGTGATAGCATTTACAAGGTTGGTTCCCCACCTGAATCTGTCTTTATATTCGATATGATCTGGAAGGCAGCCAGTGTCAAGTATATATATTATGGTATATTTTCCCGCATAATTCAAGTAGTCATGATTCTTATGCTGCGGCAGGCATATGCGCGAATGATTCTTAGCATCTCCGCCAGTTGATGCTCCCTCAGCCGTTGGGCTGCTCAAAAGTAAAAGATGCACTATTCTATACATGAAAAGTAGTGCAAACTTCATTTTGGCTTTTGGATGGTGAAATATATTTACCATTTGGAAAGACCACTGTCTATATATATTCAACTTTAGACTCTTCCACTGTCACGCGTGCACTAACCTGAAACCATAAAGAAAACACTTGGACAAAGCCACACCATTTCATGCACTTGCAGGTATATTTTCTTGCTTGCATATTCCTATATGAAAGTGATAAAGAATTGAAAGAGATATATTTGAAAAGACAGCATCGACTGCTTTCATAGTGTTCGTTACATGGACGTAATTTTTGTTCGGCTCCGGAGGAAATTTCGATGTGCATCATCTTAGATTCGTTGGTAGGGCCGCTATCTCTGGAACAGATTCAACAGATTGTCGAAATCATCTTACAAGTATAAAACCAACATATAGAGGTACATTGAAAAATTCGACATTTTGAGGCCATGTTCTGACAGTTATAGCGACTACAGACTTAGGAGATATAAATAACTGGAACGGCTGCTACAATGAGCCGCATAGGAACATGAAAATAAAGTTGGGGAATTTTCTTTTTTTATAAGATGGAAGAATGACAAACAACGCTGTTTAAGGAAACATGAATATATTATCTATATACATTTGATATTAGGGAAGCAGTGATGGTCCATTGTTTCAGGAGCTTCTTGCGTGTCGCTTGTGGATATGAGTGGATTCGAAGAGTACCAATCATTGTCCTTTTTTTGATGCAACTTCTTGAGCAAAGCAGAGTCATTTCTTCTGTTACAAAGATTGTAATAACTTATGCATAATACCTTTTCATTGAAACTACTGATATCATTATTGATACTATTGAGATCATTATCGATACTATCACATGTTTCCAGAGAGAAACTGGCTTTTAAGTCACATAGATAACTTCAATGATCCTCACACGTTGCTGAATGCGCAACTTCAAAACATTTAATCAACATTATTGTATGCAAGATTGGCAACAGTATTTGCACCTGGATCACTGATAACATTCGGGTTGGAAGATGTGATCATTTTCTTAATCTCCTCCGCAGATTTGCCTGGATTAAGTCCCCAGTAATATGCTGCGAGTCCTGCTACATGAGGAGTAGCCATAGAGGTACCCTGCATAATAGTATACCCTTCAGCAGATTTGAATGAAGCCGACTTGACAGCAACACCTGGCGCATAGACATCAAGGCAAGCACCGTAGTTTGAGAATACAGCCCTTTTATCATTACCATCACTAGCACCCACAAGAAGCAAGTTTGGACTGAGAATTTCTTGATATTGATCACATGGATCAGAGTTATCATTTCCAAGTGCCATGGCCCAAAGCATTCCTGCATTGTATGTTTTCTTGACAGCAGCTATAGCCATATCAGTTCTGGCGAAGCCATTGGAAAAGCTGATGACGCTATGCTTATTTTTGTTGCTTTTGGCATCTTTCAGAACCCAGTTAACTGCTTCGATAAATGAGCCACTCTGATGGTAATCGCCACTACCTCCAGTGATTTTGACACACACCAAATCAGCACTCTTTGCTACACCAACATTTTCCCCGACGGCAGTGCCGGAGCAATGCGTTCCATGACCGTGCTGATCGTTTGATTGGCCGCCATCGCCGCCAAAATTGGGACTCAGTCGAACTCTGCCTTGGTATTCAACGTGATCTTCTCTGCATCCGCTGTCCAAAACATACACTGTGACACCACTTCCTGGCTGGTCTTCAAAAACGTGCGTGTGGCCCTGTTTCTCTACTTCTCCGCTGTTGTGAGCTCGCTTCTGGTGCGAAATCCTGGCCAGACCCCATGGAGAATTATATTCCTCCAATACCGTACCTCCAGCGCTAGTCTTACCCGTGCTTTTGGCCTTGCTCTTCTTCTTGCTAGAGGCTCGCTTGACGAATCTTGATCTACGAGCCTTGGTCTTCTTCGATTTCGGTTTCGGTTTCGATTTCGATTTCGATTTCGATTTCGATTTCGATTTACCAGTCGGAGCGCTACTCTCCGAAACAACATCCTTTGTCTTAGTAGGATGTGAGCCACCGGGACCTCTTGTGCTAGTTGATGCTGCTGCTGCTGCCTTCACTCCGGGATTGTCCCCTGGATGTCCACCTGTAGACTGATCAGGACCCATATCAACGTCTGGGCTCATGTCACCTCCGTCATCAGGCGCCGGCTTTTTTTTCTTTTTTTTTTCCCCCCCATCATAATCTCCATCGTTAACGGGATCATAGCCATTATCTTGATCCGGATAGTAACCATTGTCTTGGTCAGGATAGTAACCGTTGTCTTGGTCGGGATAGTTACCATTATTCTGGTCAGGATAATCACCAGGATAATAACTAGGATCAGTGTTTCCATTATTATTATAATAATCCTGATAATTGTCTGGGTACACTCCATTGCTATCGGGATAATAGTTATAATATTTATCCACGGGCTTTTCCATGCCGATATTGAACCAATCATTGGCTCCTTGAGAGGTTTGATATTCATTGCCGTACACATCACGAGGGTGCTTTCCTGGAGATAAAACCTCGGGAGTGATATATTCAATGTCACCGGACTTGCTGATCCGGTTTATTTGTCGCTTCGTGAATGATCCATGATATCCACTGAGATCATCGTCAAAATGGAAATGACCTCGCACGGTCGCATTTGAAGAACCATCCAGTACTTCTCTCTTTACCCATTCGTGGTGTTGATTTCTTGCATCCTCCGGTAGGGATCGAAACTTGATAACGTAGCGGTACGTCTGCTTGTCATCATCGATATATGCTGCCGATGCTCCATTACCCAGCAGAACCGCTAACACAAGTAGGGCAGATTGAAAACCAATAGACGCTTTCATTGGAATTTATGGTGTTTAGCCTGAATATACGAATGCATTGTGATATTCTATGGACCTTATATATGCCTTGTTACCACTGGAGTTTGACAATTTTGTTTACATGGATCCTGCCGGACACATGCATGAAGATGTTTTAATATTGATGAGTAGCATCTTATTATAGAAAACTCAGTAGTTTCAACTTCAAATTTTTTTCACAATGTTTAAAGTTCAGTCATGGCTTTAACGTCGCCAAGAAGTCGTTTCATTAAGATTACAAGTTAACACTTGCACTCTACGAATACACAGCAACAACATCAAATTACTTTGCTAATAGATTTAAGCAAATTTATTTGATAGAAGAACGCACGCAAACAACTTAGTATTTGGTCAATAGTTGATTCCACAGGGTCGTTTCATGAAACAGCAAGATTGTAGGAGACACTCGTATTGAAATCTAACTGGTTACATGAAACAAACTAGCCCCTTAGCTGAGCGCACACATTAATAGATTGATTGACCCAAATGAAAGGTTTCAACCCTCGAATAACCAAGACAAGCCAAATGACTGCGTATTCCATCTCTCTGTTTAGTAATTGTTTCTCATTTCTAACGACAAGATACCAAATCGTCAAAAATCAGAATCAATTCGCAAAGGTTACTGAATATCCACCAGGTCTCCGAGTTTTCCAAGAATAAATGCAGGAGTAGCAGTATCTTGTTGCAGAGCCTCCTCTTCGGTGCTGATGCCCGTTAGAACTAAGAGAGTCCCCAGGCCGCCGGCCACACCAAATGCAATATCAGTATTCAGTCTATCACCAACCATACATGTCCTTGCACTATCGAAATGATACTTTTCCTTAATACAAGCCATCATGGCTTCGCTAGGCTTGCCTAAACTAGTGGCCTTGCGTTGAGCGCACGTTTCCAAACAAGACACCACAGTTCCAGCACCAGGCAGAACAATTCCATGGCCAGGAAACGTAGCATCGCTATTTGTTGCAAGGAAGTGAGTTGACTTATTCGACAGTTGAAGCATTCCTTTGGCAATTTTATAGTAATTGAAATGCCTGTCCAATCCGCACACTACAGCCGCAATGGAGTCATCGTAAGTCAACGAATCTAGATCTTTCTGAGTGAAACTGCTATATTTCTCGTCTGTTCCACCGACGGTCTCGATTCCTACGCTAGCCAGCTCCATTTCCAGGCCCTTTTCTCCAACGACAAACACCTTCTTGTCCTTTGGCAATTTAAGGACTCTAGACAGATAAATAGCCGTTGAATATGACGAACCGAATATTTCCGACTCCTTGACTGTCAATCCGAAATCTTCAAATTTCTTCACATACTGCGCTCTAGATTTCGTGGAGTTGTTGGTGACAAAAATGAGCCTCTTGCCCTTTGATCTAAGATAGTCTAACGTTTCCGTAACTCGAGGCAGCAGATGGTCGCCTTTCCAAAGAACTCCGTCGCAATCGAAAAGAAAGTCGTCGAATTTATCTATAAATTGGTCTACTTGTTCTCTTGTAGTGAGCTTGACAGGGGCTGTTTGGGCCATGTTGGATAATGTTGGGTTGCAAAGTAGATAATGTTGATGAATATAAACAATCAATGGAGATTTATTTAGGATAATTAGAACTATGTAGGAAGTGGTGAGTATGCAAGAGAAGAGATGCAAGCAGAATAATGAGGAAGATGAATATGCAACAATTATGGGTTCTTAGGTGATGACAATCGGCTTTGACTTGGTTCCTTGATCGGATCGCATCCTGGACAATTTGCTTTCAATCCTCTTAGCCAACAGCAAGAACAGCATATCGGCGACCCTGACCAAATTGCCTGCTTTCGTGTTCGCGCTGAAATCATTGGTTCGCAGGAAACGTGCAATCGAGGCCATATTAACGCTGTCGGCGAGCTCTTGAGCCTGAGACGGAAAAGTGAAACTGAGCCAATGGACTATGTTGGCTGCCCGAAGGAAATATCCTCTTTTCCAGCACTGTTCAAATACAGCAGCGACAGTAGGGCTTGCCTCTGGCAGATGCTCGACGGCTAAAAGTTTCATGTTGTAAAGCCAATTTACCAGGGCAAGGCTGTCGACGGTGGCCAGGCTGGTCACGTCGGTGTTGAGAGTGGCCATTTCTTTCAGACACTGCTTAGCGTGTGCTATTGCATGCGCAGGGGCCTTGCTAGGTACTTTTATGGTAGTACTGTTGAAGGCGGCCATAAGGACGTGCCCAGTGACTGCCAGGATCGATCGGAACTGCTCGTTGGCCGTGACCATAAATATGATATGCTGTATGATAGTAGCACGATACGTGCTAGAAATCTTGTGGCTAAGGCATACAAGTAAGCCACAGTATAAGGGGCCGGTGCTTGTGGAGGTGAGGAACATATTGACAATGGTAGCGATATCCTTCGGTTCAAACACGCAATCTCTCCTGTAGGCCATGGCAGTAAGCAATTCCAGCACAGTAGCCAATGGCAGTTTGCTTTCTATAAGCCATTGGACATATATGTTTTTGTTTGGGGCCACTAGGAGTGCTTCTCCTGGTACAATATACAATATTTGCGATGCAAGTTGCGTGCAGACGTCGTCTTCAAACTTGAGCAACTCTTGAGCACAACCGGGAATCTGACCGAAACACTTGGAAATGAATTTAGACTCTGTCACACAGAAAAGCTGCTGAATTGCAACGACGTTGGGTCCAGACTTTTCAATGGTACCGTTCATCAGAGCTGTCATAATCACATCGAACGCGTGGTAATACCAGGACTTTGTACTTTTGTACTTGTCTGCCTCGAATTCTTTGGAAATTCGAACATAGTGTATAAGAGGTCGGCGAAAGCTGTCCCAGGAGACGTTTTTGTATTGAGAGCTGAAGACGCACAGTATAGCTCTGACAAGATGGCCGCGAAGAGGAATCATTTTGTCATGCAGCGCTTTCACCTGTTCCAGAATATTGGTGTCATAGCTTGACTCCTCAATAGAAAGCCATTTGAGCAGAATCCAGTACATGTCAGGCTGAGGAAAGAAGTCTAGTGCTAGAGCGCCGACTTTCGGGTACTTGAATAGCAGCTGGAGGACCACCAAGATTGCGTCACGTCGCTCGACAATACAGGAACGCAGCTGCTCAAGCTTTTTCACCGGTGGTTTGATAGCAATCGACCGGGAGAGTTCCTCGAGGAGACTTTTGGGGATAATCGCCAGCTCTATGCAAGGCAGCATGTGGATCTCACTGTCCAACAACTTAGTCGTTGGTTTAGGAAACCATATTTCAGAGTTAATGCCGTTATCTTTCGCCATTCTTATGTATTTCTAGGAGTCTGTAGAGCCTCCGCAGAAACTGCCTGGTGGTGAAGTAAACAAGAGAGACAAAAAAATGATCTGTGAAATTTGGATCTTCTACGATGCTAAGCCGCATATCGTGTGGAAAATCACTGAAAATGGCTCTGGGAATGAAAACGCAGCGTGAAGTAAATAAATGCTTTTTCTTTTATTTACGGCTTTTGTATCTGATACATCTGGTGATCGGCGGGGTGGTAAGCGATTGGATGCATTGCATGTGACAGAGGATGTGTAATACAATACGTTTTACATAGTATTAAATATTTTGATATAAGCTATTCTCAGAGTTTACAAGGTTTCATCAAGTCGCAAATCGCTTGTAAAAGTGTTGTGGAATTAGAGATCTCGCATGACCTGTGCTGAGGCTCAAGATGACTACTCCGAAAACGTATAAAAAAATGTGTTCTACGACAAACACAGGAATGTAAGCAACAGGATTCAATAATCGGGTTGCATGAAGCGACGCTGTAAATGGATATGAGAATGGGTAACAAACAAACGTTTTGTCTCAAGGACGGTTGATAGTTCACCTGCACTCGATCGACCACCGGATCGAACTGCACTTTACAGAATACTCAACCGTAGACTTATCAGTAAATACCAATTTGAGATCAGGAATAAAGTGAGTCGTTGAGCTGCTGCGAGAAGAACCATCACGTGACTACGGGCGAATTCATGATTATCTACTCTAATACCTATTATTCTGTAATTTATTGAAATTTTTACTGATAATACTGTTATTTATCGATAATTATACTTCACCGCTCCGACCAAACTTTGCCTCAAACACCACCTCTACCCGCGTTGACATGCTGCTTTATCTCACCTTCCTTATACCGTAATCGACAATCCCAACTTAGCAACGCACCAATGTCCAAAGTGGCTAGATCAACAGGTGATGATATATGGAAGAACAAGGTCGAGAAGATCGTAAGTAGTCGAGAACAGCACCTTATGAGTAGTCCAGCACTAATCTATAGAATTCGGAGCTTTTAACTCTTACATATGGCAGCATAGTGGTGCAATTATGCAAAGACCTGGACGGTGACTATGGCCAAGTCAACAAACAGCTGGATAAAATGGGATACAACATTGGCGTGAGACTTATAGAGGATTTTCTGGCAAAAAGTGGCGCAGGACGATGCGTGAATTTCCGAGAAACAGCCGAGATGATAAGCAAGGTCGGCTTCAAGATGTTTCTCAATATCACACCCACCATCGACAATTGGACTTCGGACAATAAGCAGTTTAGCCTGATATTCGATGAAAACCCGCTGACAGACTTTGTGGAGTTGCCTGACGATGGAAGAGCGCAGAAAGAGTTGTGGTATAGCAATATATTTGCTGGAGTCATACGGGGAGCATTGGAAATGGTACAGTTGGAGGTTGAAACTGAGTTCGTGAGCGACATTTTACAAGGTTCAGATGTTACTGAACTGAGGGTCAAACTGGTCAAGGTTCTGGAGGATGAAATCCCAGTTGGCGAAGACTAGTCACGTTTAAGTATACAAATAGCATGTAAAAACATCTCCAACTAAAGATAACATTGCGATGCAGAAATGCAAAATCGTGCGTAAAAACATCTCCAACTAAGATAACATTGGAATGCAGAGTGCAAATAGCACGAGAAGGCGGGCACAGCACTACTGCCTGCTCTTCTGCAGGTCCGCCATGGCTCCTCGGATTCTTTGAGACACTTCTGATTCGTTCTGTTTAGTCCCTGTAGAATATCCGTACTCGTCATGCGAAGAGGACGATGACAAACTGCTGTAGCTGCTGGCTCTTGACCTCGTTGAAGAACTGTCATCAGCCCAAGTGGTACTGAACAACGGAGCATTACTGATATCGTTTTCAGAAGATATTCGCGATAAAGAATCTGGGTCTGATAAAGTGTCCGATAACCCCGAGCCCGTAGACGATGTGGGACGATGGCTGGGCGTGCGTCGATGAGCTCGCTGGCCACCATGCCTTTCAGGGAACAGCACCTCCTGCCTAGCTTCAAAATCTGGAAATACCTTGGGACCCAGATAATTGACAACCTGCGTAACCTCACCCACAAGCTCCTGACGAGTGTGTTTCAGATCTTCAAGAACTGCCTTATTGCGAGGATCAAGTGCGTAAGCCAAAGGCGGCAGAGACTTAAAAATATCCATTCCAGTTTCACCAATAACTAATGCTGAATAGCTAAGCAGTGGTAAAACAATATAAGAAGCGCAGATGACCATGGCAAATTGTGACCACGTCTGCGATATCCAATTATGGGTCCACGAGATATAGGCCGCGAGAAAAGCGTACACAGTATACAACAAGGGCGCAAAGATCAAGGCAACAAGAACTTTCCACGTTGCAACCACGTCATTGGCTTTTATCTTCACTGTAGATCCTTTAAGAGCCGATCTGGCCTTAATTTGTGAGTATTTTTTTGTTGCGATGAACACAGGAGCGAACAAAACTGTACCGGGAAGCGACAGAATTGCCATGATGCAGAGTTTAGCAAGCCGGTATAGTAATTTGCCCAGAATAGTAAAAGTACCGAAAGAAGTTGTTCCTTCCACAGAATGGTCTTTTATGCCAATATCGCTAAGCTTTCTGTTGTAAGCCGTCACACTAGAATACAGATGCTGCACCTCCGGTAAATCCTTGTATTTGTCATGTCCTTCAATCAGCCTTCTCGTCATTTCAACTTGAACAGGAAGAGGAAGCTTCTTATTACTGGGACGATAGAGCCTGCGGGCGGCCTGTATTGCCATCAAGGTATCAAAGTCAGGTGCAGTGACAGTGACGCTTTTCAGGGCCACAGTTACAAGGTCCAGGGTTTTCTTGATAGCTGTATGCTTGGAGTCACTACCCTTTTTGTAAGCTTCCACAAGTTCAGCGTCGATTGATATGGGATCACCGAATTCAATGACGGCTCTCGAACGGAACTTGTGAGGATGAAAGTAGTTCATGCCGCAGGGGACAATCTTAACGTTGCACGAAGGATCAGCAGCTATAGCACCAAGGGCCATTATAGCAACGCCTGCCTTCAATGGAAGAAGATCAGACCTATCGTGAGACCCGCCCTCAGGGAATATTCCAAGGCAATGGCCCGCATGTAGATGGTCGAAAACCGCCCGGTACATCGTAGACTGGTCGACGTGATCTGCGACCAAGAAAGGCGAGCCTGCGGGTGACTTCCTGAGAATATCCATGGCTTTACTTTTGAAGGGCTTGTGAAGAATAAGCTCCTGGTCGCTGACGATTTCGGCGATTTCGGCATTGCCTGCGCTTTTAGGCAAGCCAATCAAGCCTCTAGCCATGCAGTCAGTTTTAAATCGAGTTCCCTTGCCAAATATTCGTTGCGGCTCGCCTTCTGCAGCAACACTCTTGACGTAAATGGAGCCTTTTGCGGGCCTGAGGTTATCCTGAGCTCTTACGACAGATATGGCATTGACACACCTTGCCAAAGGACCAATGATACGATGCCTCATGCTTTTCTCAGCGATCAGAAACGAAATACGGCGCCTGCTATAATATCTGACCTGCTGCATGAGCATGACGGGGTCGACGAATTGATTGGCATGGGGAGCTCCGACGAAGATGACAGGACCTGAACGCGGGATTCGGTAAGCACCACGGGGGAGAATCTGCCTAAAGAAGAGATCGAAGCATACAGAAAAGAGCCATAGTATGAGATCATACTGGAAGCTGCTTTTGCGGTAGCTCATTGGAGATTGGAGTGCGGGATAAGGAACCAAAGTCAGCCGTATTGCCGAAGAAGATGGGATTGGAGAATGCGAAGGATATGGCAGAATATTGTTTGGCAATGCAATGAGGTGTTATTTTGTAATGTAAGTAATGTGATAAGATGCTATTTTTCATTTGGCTCAAATACATTTATATGAGTAAGAAAGTAGAGAAATAGGTGTAAGTAAGGCAAGTTGGCAGGTGCTTAAGTTATTGTCCGAACAGCCTAATCAACTGCCAGCGCGAAGGCACTTAACCTAATTATAATACGACTTGTACTGTACTTATACTATGACTTATAACATAACTATAACATGACTTACCATGTTATCCATCTCTACAATACCATTCATTCTGTTTAACCCATTTATAAAAAGTATAATAATAACTAACTTGTCATCTACTTCTTTGATCTAATCCAGTTAATAACTTCATACCATACCCCATCTTTTATACCCACTTCTTGATTCCTCCACTCAGTAAGGGTCCTCCCTTGGCTGCCTTTGCAGCCATTTCCTTCTTGGCCTGAGCATCGGCTTTCTGCTTGGCCTTGAACGCGGCGTCATCGTCGTCCTCGAATTCAGCTCCCTTCTTTTTAGGTGCCTTGAGTGCTACATAATTAACAAACTATCCCGCCTTTACTCTCAATTACCACTCACGTTTTAATTTTCCTCCCTGACGTCCAGACATGTTTTTTTCTAACTTGTCGCTGGGAAAAGATTGTTTTTGTCTCCTGTGTTTTCCTTTTGATTTTCGTCCACGCTCGGCCCAACCTTGCAACGGACATCATCGGGGCTGAACCAACGACATGTTGCGAGCGCAGCTTCTTCGCGACCACGACAAGGAACAGGTCAAGCGGGCGATTCCCAAGTCATCCAATAAAGTCATCGATGCCACTGTCGCCAGACTCTACGTGGCATATCCCAGCTCCTCCGAATGGAACTATACCGGTCTCTCGGGGGCTATAGCTTTTGTCGACGACCAGGTCGGCCATACCTTTTTCCTCAAACTAGTAGATATCTCGACCGCAAGTAGAGGTGTCATATGGGATCAAGAGCTCTGGGTTGGTTTTCAGTATAATCAGGACCGCAGCTTCTTCCACTCGTTTGAGCTGGAGGACTGCTATGCGGGACTTTTGTTTGAAGACGAGAGCGAAGCCAGCCATTTTTACAAAAGAGTCACTCATAAGGAGAAACATGCATCTAAAGCTACATTGAATAACAAGAATGCTATAGCGCTGAAGAAGGAAATCAGCGCCGACAAGCCGGCTGCCGGTCCTAGAGGTGATCCTACTGGCTCTGCCAGACGACGTATGCAGCTTGAAGGTAGTCTTTATTATGATGATGAGCCTCCTGTTGAATGGAGAGCCTTGTATGCTGAGCTTGCTTCTGCGGGCATTACTGAGGACATGATTGCTGAGAATCGCGATTTCATAAAGAACTACATCAAGGAGCAGGGCGGCCCTTTAGTGGGCTTGGAGCCTCCAATTCCACGACGCTATGCATTGAAATCACAGCCTTTACCTGTGGAAACAACGAGACAGCGTTCGGATTCTGCTGTGACTGCAAATAGTGTCGGCAGCGGCAATAGTGACACCTCCAGCAGACGACACAAGGCGCCTCCTCCGCCCCCACCTCCTTCTGGTGCTTCTTTAAAATCTTCGGCTGCACCACCGTCGTTGTCGCCTTCTCCCTCACCTGCTCCACCGTCTATACCGGTGGCCGCAAAACCAGCCTCCTCCTCATCGACAGACGTGCAAGAGGCTCCGGAGGAACCTGTCAAAGAGGTGAACACTCATAAAGTACCACCGGCAATGCCATTTATCGGCTCCAAAGCTGCATCTAATCAGCATTCTGCGTCTCCTAATGGAAGCATTCCGCCACCATTACCATCGTCAACGAGGCCCACTGGAGCCACACCTCCACCACCGCCGGCATCAAGGCAGGTACCACCACCACCACCTTCTAGAATGGTCCCGCCCCCGCCTCCCTCACGGCAGGTTCCACCACCACCTGCCAGATCTTCACCAGTGAGTCCTCTGGCTACGCAGGCACCACCGCAGCGAGCAGTTCCGCCACCGCCTTCGCGGGCAGTACCTGCGGCTCCAATGTCACCAGAACGGCAACAAGCATCACCTGTCGGCGCACCTCCTCAGATACCTTTACCTGTGCCCTCTAGAGCGGCGGCGCCCCAGGCATCAACTCAGCTACCGCCACAGGCACCGCCTCAAGCACCACCGCAAGCACCACCTCAGACTCCGTCTCAAGCATCACCACAGTTGCCTTTGCCTGCTCGCTCTACACCAACTCAGGTACCGCCACAGGCGCCTCCACAGGCGCCACCGCAAGCACCACCTCAGGCACCACCACAAGCACCACCACAGGCACCACCACAGGCGCCTCCGCAAGCACCACCACAGGCACCACCACAGGCGCCTCCGCAAGCACCACCACAGGCACCACCACAGGCGCCTCCGCAAGCACCACCACAGGCACCACCACAGGCGCCTCCGCAAGCACCACCACAGGCACCACCACAGGCGCCTCCGCAAGCACCGCCACAGGCACCTCCATTGCCTCCGGCACTTCAATCTCAGGCACCGCCGCCTCCCCCTCCTTCACAGGCTCAGGCACCTGTTCAAAATGGTGCCCCACCACCGCCTCCCCCGCCAACATTCAATTCTTCTTCGGAAGGTCAATCGGCAGCAACTGCACCGCCTTCTAGTGGCGGTGTAGATGCCCTGATGGCTTCTATCCGAGGTGCTGGAGGTATTGGATCATTAAAGAAAGTAGACAAATCTGCGCTCGATAGACCGTCTGCGATTCTCAGAGAAGCGCGAGGAGAAAGCCCGCCGCCCGCAACCTCTGCACCAAATGGCGGAGGAGCTTCGCTGGCCGATGCATTGGCAAAAGCACTTCACGAAAGAAAAAACAAGGTTTCTGCTAGCGATGACGAAGATGATGAAGAATGGGACTAGTGCAAACGTGCATCTCCCTTTATGGACGAGTGCAAGCGCACAAACAGACCTACCACAATATTTTCAAGCACGACATTTAGCAAGCATTATTTAAATATATACTATTGAAGCAGCTTAGTCTTGTAGTTTTGTTTAAAAGATTTTATCCATTCAGTAAAGCTGTCAGTGACATGGTCCTTTTGCTCAACCAGGTCTGCCAGTTGTATAATTTCTTGACTCAAGGCGCTGGCAGCCTCCTCGATATCCTCGTCTTCAGCTAATTCACATATGATATCGTCAATATCGGAAGAAATGCAGGTAGTTTTTTTCAGTGCTTGTTTAAGCTGATGTGCTCCAAGGTGTAGCTTGTCGTCTTTGCATCGTCTTTTGATTATGGCATGCCAAAGAATGATAACGAGCCGTAACGAGACGCATACCGATTTATAAGAGGGATTGGCCTTGACGGTGTCTGGAACTTCCTGCAATTCCTGTTCAGCGTCTTCGGCAAAAGAAATGCATGTCTGGATCTCCTCGGCCACGGCCTGGCGCAGATCACCAGCAGATATTGCAGCCAGTTTGTCGCAACAACTCCACATCTGGCCGATTATCTGGAGAGTTTGTTCGCTGCTAGCGTCACCAGACTTGTGTATAGACGCAGCTAACTCGGGAAGCAGCATTTTATAGCATTGCAGAAGATCTCTGATCTGGGCACGGACTTTGGCAACGAACGGATCGCCAGTATCGCCATTTTCCTGTAAAACTACATGCGAATATAACCCCAAGAACAGAGGAGGAAGTTCAAACCAGTTTTGGAGAGTTTTTTTGGCAGCCTCGACTGCCACGGGCGGTTTGAATGCGATTCCAAGCTTGGTTGTATGAGCACGGCACACCCGAGCAGCGTCTCCAACAGCTTTAAGCGCATCAGGCACCTGCTCGCCATCAGCAGAAGCAGTAGAAAGCCCTGCTATATATGCATCGATCTGTCTGCTGCAATTCTCTACGGCAGCCTGGAGGTCGGCCATGGTTCCTAGCAGGGTAAGTCGAGCATTTGGCCACAGCCAACACAACAGCTAAACCAACCTGGCATTATAGAGGCGACGACGCAGCAGCCAGTAGCAACGCACGATGGATCAGCGTCTGATTACCACTGTTAATAAGTTACAGGTAAGTGGGATGGATATTTAGTGCCGCTATTTGGCTGTGTTTGGCCATTTTCGCATAGCCACAGCTCTACTAACACCGTCCAGGATGCATTTGCCAGCCTTGGAACAACTGCATCGCCCGTTGATCTTCCTCAGATCACAGTAGTGGGCTCGCAGTCTTCGGGGAAGTCGTCTGTGCTGGAGAATATCGTGGGGCGCGACTTTTTGCCACGGGGAACTGGCATTGTCACCCGTAGACCCCTGGTTTTACAGCTAACCAATGTCCGTAAAGGCCAGAATGTCGTGCCGGCGGGCGTCAAACTGGGCCCTGGGGAAAACGAGGATGAGTGGGGTGAATTTCTGCATGTCCAGGGAAAGCGCTTTTACAATTTCAACGACATTAGAAAAGAGATTGTCAGAGAAACAGACACCGTCACCGGTAATAATGCTGGCATCTCGTCTGCCCCCATTAATCTGAGGATTTATTCGCCCAATGTGCTCACGTTGACTCTTGTCGATCTTCCAGGGCTCACCAAGGTTCCGGTCGGTGACCAGCCCAAGGATATAGAGAAGCAGATCAAGGAGATGGTGCTCAAGTTCATCACCAAGCCAAATGCAATCATTCTATCGGTCACTGCTGCCAACACGGATCTGGCCAATTCCGACGGACTTAAGCTCGCTCGTGAAGTCGATCCCGAAGGTGCTCGTACTATTGGTGTTTTGACAAAGATAGATCTCATGGATGAGGGCACAGATGTCGTTGACATTCTGGCCGGACGCGTCATTCCTTTACGATACGGCTATATTCCTGTCATTAACAGAGGCCAGAAGGACATCGAATCAAGCAAAACCATAGAGAGTGCATTGGAGTACGAACGTCGTTTCTTTGAAGAACATCCTTCTTATCGGGCTAAAGTGCAATACTGCGGCACTCCTTTTCTTGCCCGACGCCTCAACATGATTCTAATGCACCACATCAAATCGACTCTTCCAGACATCAAGACTAGAATACATACTGCGCTGGCCAAATATCAGGCAGAACTTCAAAGTCTGGGCGGCGATGTGGCTCTGTTGGGTTCTTCTTCAAACATTGTTCTTAATGTCATTACAGAGTTCGCGAGTGAATATCGCACCATTTTGGAAGGACAGAGTCCCGATTTATCAACCTCTGAATTATCTGGAGGCGCTAGAATTAGTTTTGTGTTTCACGAGCTTTACTCCAATGGTATTCATGCTGTTGATCCCTTCGACCAGGTGAAGGACACCGACATTAGAACGATTCTCTACAATTCATCTGGTTCTTCTATTTCTTTATTCGTTGCTACTCAGGGCTTTGAAGTCATTGTGAAGCAGCAAATCAAGCGTTTTGAAGAGCCTTCGCTGCGTTGCGTGGCTCTGGTGTATGATGAGTTGGTCAGAATTAGCAACCGCATTTTACAACAGCCGATTTATCGTCGATATCCTAACTTGAGGGAGCAATTAACAGAGGTGGTTATTTCATATTTGAAAGAATGTCTTACTCCGACCAACAAGCTGGTTTCCGACATTGTTCATTTGGAAGCATCGTATGTAAACACAGCCCACCCCGACTTTATTAACGGGCACACCGCCATGTCTATGGTTCATGAGAAGCTGCATCCTACGAAGATTGATTCTAAGACGGGCAAGCCGATTACGCCTCAAACGCAGTCACCTGAGCCAGACGTGAATGGATCGAGCGGTGGGTTTTTCGGGTCGTTTTTTGCATCAAAGAACAAAAAGAAGCTTGCAGCTATGGATGCGCCTCCAGCAGTTCTGAAGGCAAGTGGGCAGTTATCGGAGCGAGAGGTATATGAGACAGATGTGATCAAGTTGCTGATTACGTCGTATTTTAATATTGTCAAGAGAACCATGGTCGATATGGTCCCCAAAGGAATAATGCTCAACTTGGTGAAGCGATCGCAACGGGATATTCAGCAGGAGCTGCTGGAAAAGTTATATAGAAGCGAGAGCTTTGGTGAATTACTCCAGGAGAGCGAGTATACGGTGGAAAGGCGCAAGGAGTGCCAAAGAGTTATAAAGTCACTACAGGAAGCATCTGAGATTGTGGCCAGTGTATAGTTGGAATGGATAGTAGCTTAAATAGCGAATGGTTAATTGAATATGAAAGTGAATGTAAAACTATTGTGTATGTTTTTAATGTTGGCAGCGCCAGGCGTTTAGGCGATGCAAATAATCAGATGAGCAAACGTCCCCAGTTTTTGCGGCAAAAACTTAACCTCACCTTGTTTGTTTGTTGTCGACGTTGCGCACTGCAGAGAACTTTACTTGATATTAAGAGAGTTAGATCGACAGTTTTACGCGTAAACAAGCTACGAGAAATTTCCTGGTATTGCTTGAGGTGTTGGCAATATCAAGGGTTATTTGACAAGCTGAGCTAATTTTATACCATCCATTCCACAAACCATTTAATTTATAAAAGACAGTAATGAACTTTCTTAGAACAACTATAACAGAAACGGTGAGCTATACGGCCACGGCGACGGTTGCTGAAACTACGGTTACTGAGTATGTCACTGCTACACCGATCGTGGTCAACGACACCATCATTAGCTTCAGTTCTGTTCAAACAGCAGCATTATATATTGCAGGTATACTGGCAGTGATATTTGCTGCATATGTTGGCTATGGATTATTCCTTGCGTTCGTGGCTGTTCAGTCGTCGGTTGGACAGCAGCTGAAAACCAACAAGTACGTGCAGATTGACGACTCAGGGGTGAATTTGAAGCTTCGAAGAAAGACGTCAGCGGAACGGCTTACAAGGGCCAGAAAGTGAGTATTAGAGTTTTATTTGGAGATGAATTGTGAGATCTAATGATAGAATTGCCGAGAAATTTTTTCCGGATTATTATGAAGAAAGCTCTGAGAGTTGATGGGCGTAGCGTGGAGGCATATTTGCACTGAGGCATAGTTACACTGATAAGGCGTGTGTTGATCAGGCGTCTGTATTGATAACACTTTTATGAGATGAATAAACATGTTATATAGAAGTTCAATTGAAGCTTATTGGTATTATATTTCATAAAACGGTATTCATAAAACAGGGAGCGCAATGACTTGCAATGACTATGACCCTGCAACCTGCGTTTCCGATCGTTAGAGTCCAAACTGCATTGCACAATTGTCATACGAGAATGGCAAGTGGCTAACTTGAAGTAAAACTCCGGTTATTGCTTTTTGGGGGTGGAAAGTCCGGAAAATCACCATATCAACATCGTAAACTATAATTCAATACTCCTTTGCTCGATCGCCAAGCTTACCTACGCCCTAGACACGCTAATCCGCGGAATACACGCCCACTTTTACCCCTATATAACCTTCTCTATACTAAATAATTGGCTTTTACCGTGCTCCTCGTCATTCTCCTCCATCCCTGCATTCTCATGTATTACCTGAAACGTGCAGGAACCTGAAAGATGCGTGCTTGGTGCGGCTGGCAGCCTTGACTTGCAGATTTTCAGGGCCAATGACCCCGATAAAGAGAAAACACTACCTAAAAGACCACTAACGGTGATACAATTGTGCGGCATGCATAAACGTTACTGTTAGTGGTGATACCATCGTGCATATATGCAGCAAACGTCGTTGTTAGTGATACATTTGTAACTAAACGTTACTACTTGTGGTACAATACGCAGCTATACGGGTATTCCTAAACGGGCAGCCGTTCATGTACAACACCACAATAAGGCATTGCACGTGTAAAGTTATACTTTTCCGGCTGCAATGTAAACAAGCATTACTGTTTCAAGCGCAATCAATTGGTTTGATATGCTGTAAACCGCTTGGACCCCCTTGGTCGGATTTATAAGTACAGGCGGCCATGGTTTTGAGGCCATAGAACCTCAACACAAACACAACTACCGTATCCGTTCCTTTTTATATCAAGCATCTACGCTCATTTGAAGCAATCCATTTGCATCGCCTCTCGTTTCACATTCCTTATTTCTCGGTAGTTGCGTCGTGTTGCCCTAACCCACAGCATGCGCTCCTTCAACTTGCTCACCGTCATCTTTCTTGTTCAACATGCCTTCACTATGGGATTAGCGTCGGCACTGAAGAAACGCTTCCATAACAGCTCGACGTCGCTGGTTCCTGGCCAGGATGCGTCCACGGCCGGCCAGCCGCCGTCCACAAGGCAGATATTCCAGAGTCGCTTTAACCACGGACCCAACATCGGAGCGTGGTTCCTTGCTGAACGATGGATCTCCGACGAGGTCTTTGCTGCCACCAGCGGCGACAACGAGTTCGACGCAGTTTCCAGCCTCGTGCAGAAAAACGGCGTTGACGCTGCAAACTCCAAGTTCATTTCTCATTATCAGAACTGGATGTCCGACTCGGACTGGCAATGGCTCGTGGATAACGGTGTCAATGCCATCCGGGTGCCGTTGGGCTACTGGGTCGTCAACGATGGCCAATTCACCAACGGAACAACCTTTGCAAAGTACAAGGGCGCTTATAAAGGTGCCTGGAATGCTTTCAAGACCCTGGCGCTCGAAAAGGCCCGAGATCACAATATCTCTGTGGTAGTTGATCTCCATGCACTGCCCGGTGGAGCCAACGACCAGGCTCATGGCGGCAATGGCACCGTCGCTTTCTGGAGCTCGTCGTCTAATGTGGATCTTACGCTCCAAATGTGGGCATTCCTGGCGCAAGATCTTAAGGACTATGACAACATTTGTGGCTTTGAGCTTGTCAATGAGGCTCCCTATGTGTCTTCCGGCACCCAGCAGGAGTCGTACTATGCGGCTGCTACTGAGGTCATTCGCAAAACAATCAAGGACGTTCCAATTATCATATCCGATAGCTGGGATTTGTCCAGAGTTGTCAACTACGTCAAACAGAATATCAATGACAATGGACAGAATCCCCAGATAGTCATCGACAGTCACGTTTATCGCTGCTTTTCACAGGCTGACACATCACAGCCTGCCCCACTTCTGATTGGCAGCATCAAGGACGCAATTCCGGATTTGGGCGATGTCGATGTGATGGTAGGCGAATATTCTTGTGTTTTATCCGAGTCATCGTGGGCAAACCAGAATAGACAGCAGCTCTCTGTAAAGTATGGTCAAGCCCAAACCGACACCTACGCACAAAATGCATCTTCTGGAAACTATTTTTGGACTTACAAGTTCGAGCATGGTTCAGGTGGAGACTGGGATTTTAGGGCTAGTGTGGAGTCGGGGGCCCTTGCCAAATACAACTTGACGTCCTTCTCCATGAACCAGAACGATGTCAATGCAGAATATGACAAGCGAAAGAACTCCAGCCTGAATGCCCATATGGACTACTGGAAGAAGTACGATCAGAAGAAGGATTGGCAGTTCTGGAGGTATGAAAAAGGCTTCTCTACTGGCTGGAACGACTCTTTGGCCTTTGCCAAATTCGACAACAGTCGGCTAGGCCGAACTGGTGCCTGGGAGCAGTCTCGAGAAGCACAGCATATTGCAGAATGTGGACAGAGCGACATGGTCTGGCAATTTTTACATGGTTTCCAGGAAGGCGCGAATCAATTCAAGAACCTGGCCCAGCAATCATGATGGACGATTTGAAGGAAAGGAAAGGATATGTAGCGTTATGAACCCTCGTTATGAATATATTACGAATATATATTTTACATATTAGGACAACCCTAAAGTAAGAAGAACCCTATTGAGAGCGTGAAGGTGGACCTTACAGCAAGAAGAACCCTATTATTGCAAGACAGATAGCAAAAACAGAACTAGGAACAGTCGTGATTCCGGCAGTATTTTTCTTGGCCGTCACATCCGTCGTAGGCGCAGCATTGGACGAGTTACTAGAGACAGCCTGATCTGCAATCGTCCCATTCCAACAATATTTGGAAAAGCAGCTCTTACATTGGTCAGTTTGGCTTTGGTTTCGTCTGTCCAATTCTCGTTTGACGATAGCACAGCCAATACAAGCACCCCACTCGCTATCTAGAGTACCGTTGTTTTGAGTGACCACGTTGTACCCGTTTTCAATCATTGAGCCCAATTCTTCAGTCGAATACGACATTTTGAATGTGCTGGTATTACTCAAGTAAGAGTGTGCATAGTTGGCGATATAAACAACAAGAGGAGGAATATGACGTTCGCTTTCAGGTAGAGACGAGTCAAACAGACTGGTTAGATTATCGGGATCACAACCGAAAAAGGTCGGCCTTTTTGTCAAACCAAGGTTGATAAATGTGTTGTTATCGGGAACATAGGGGAAAGCAGTTCCATTTCCAACTGACGCAAATTGTCGTTGATAGGTGTTCATCAGAGATGCACCGTCAGGCCAATCGTACTCGGTATCAGCAGAATTATCAAATGCAAAAATGACATCAACATTACGCACAGGCTGAATCAAAGGAGTCAGTGGGATGTTCTGATTGTCTTCACCACCGTCGACCAAGTCGAGGGTCGTGGAAGCACCCACAGTGTTAGCTATGCTAACCCCACTGAACGGATTAGGGTCGTAGATGGCGATATCATCACTACTATTGCTAATGCGTTTCAGTATATCTTCTGCAAGGTCATAGAGAATACCAGTCACACCACTGGAATTGAGCTGCAGAATGAACTGATTAAATAAAGTCGACGAAGAACCGAGAATGAAGCCGGCATTATCAAAACCAGCAACACAATGACCCTCTTCATCGGGATCACCATCAGTGACATTGGTACCTAGATACTTGATGTCAGTAAAAGAATATAACGTGGGGTCCCAGCTTCCTAGCTCATACGGAGTAAATTCAAACACTGTAGAGTTGAGACTGATGATGTATGTGTCGGGTGCCCGTCCATCTGACACATGGATAGGAAACGGCATACTTCTGTTGAGGAATGCATCGTAATTACGAATATCGTCAAAGGTGAGCGCTGGTCCGCCATCCGATAAGCCAATCAGCTGGTGAGACAGAGCGCGACCCCAAATATCAGTGATAGAAGTGTTGAAACCAGCATCCTGCTTAGCCTCGACATCGTCTTTCAGATCGTCATAATAACTGGCGTCCTTGAAGACATTCAACCCATTAGGATCAAACATGCTGTGGTGTAAATCCCATATTGAGTCGTTACCTTGGAGGTCCTGGATGCTGGTGAAATTATTCAGTACGATGGAGCCCACCAGCCAATTGCCTCCAGACAGACCGGCAAGATACGTACTGGCCTGGACCAAACCTCCAACATGATGACTATTCAGAGTCGAATTAATGGTTCGATTATCGAAAGCTGCAAATTCGCCAGCACCCGCCAGCATTGCTCGGTATCCACCGCCGGAAAAGGCCATTCCGATCCGGATCGCAGTATCAGAAGTGATGAATTCCGACGCGTTGAAATCCGTCATGTTCAATCGATCCAGGTATTGTTCCAAGGCCGGCATTGCGATTTTCAGCCGGTCCTGCACATATTTTTCCTCATTGCTGTTGAGTTTATCGGCAGTACGGACAAGGTCAGTGGTGTTGCACGTCACGTTTCCAGGGGCATATCCGTTAGTCGGGGACCAACAAGCAGCCAGTCCAGCCGTGGCGATCGCCTGCAAGAGAAGACCCAATTTCATGATGCTCTAGCCGTTTATGCGTCCACAATTGGATACGAGGGTTTTCTCGGCGGTGCTCGCTTTATATTATGAGTCGTTTCAAGGGCTGTGCATCGGAGGTTGCGGAACCGAACCGAAACGGCAATGTGTAAACGGCTGAACAACGGTGAAAAAAACAACAATGAGCAAGAAAACAATTAATAGTAAAGTAGGAGGGGATATACGGTATAAAGGATTGCCGCAAGGCTATATTTTTTTAGTAGTGAACCTATCAGAGTATCTTATTATCAAGTCTCCTTATTATCTTATGTTATGCCGCCAGATCGCGTTCCACCACAAAAATAGCCACCATTTTAAGCAACGGCGCATTGCGCTTACTAAGATATCCATGGGTATTACGTCAGCGAAACTCGCACATCTGTCAAACGTCCTTTATTATACAGGCAAAACTACATTTACACCAATTATTTGGCGTGAGCTTTATTGCTCACTTTTCGTACACCATGGCTCGTGCGCCGTTCCGGCGATGAAATGGTCGTTGTAGTCGTTGTCGTCGTGGTTGTTTTTGACATCTGATAGCCAGATTTCGATCTCGGCCTGGCTGCTGGGTTAGACACCGACCGTAACTTTCGAGCAACCGCCAATTGGTCATGGGTATTAAGCTTACTGGGTGATCGTTGACGAGGTGATCGGTGTACTACCAGAGTATGATCGTCCTCCGGTTCGTCGTCCGAATTGGAAGACATCAGTTTGGTTCCTGGCTCCTCATCTCGAATCGTCGCCTTGGTTCCTTGGATATCCGACGCATGCCTTCTCCATTCGCGACGAGGACTCTGTTGCCTATTTGCAACTGGAGACGGGCTATTTTTGCGAGGTTGCCCTGGCGTTGGCACCGGCAATGCACTATTCACTGTATTATCGACGTCAGCCAGCGTTCTTCTCTCTGGGGTCCTTGGAGGACTGGCATTAGCGGAATGGGGCGAAGAGCCACTAGAGGGCCTTGCTTCTGGTGAATTTATCGGTACCAATGGGCTGAAGCCTGCCAGAGATGGATCGGGCCGTTTGGACAGAACCATGGTCCTCTTCCATTCACGAATCTCATCATGATGAAGGTAAAGCCAATGCTGTTGCGGGCCCACGACCATTCCGGGTCTTAGGAACCGCATGTAGGCGATAACCTCGTTTGCTGTAAATCCATACGTGTAAATCAAATAGGCTCCAATTAGGCAGCCGGTTCTACCAAGACCGGCTTTGCAATGAACAGCGATTTTGCCCTTTTGAGCAATCACGCTTTCGGCGGCGCCGATGAATGCCTGGACAAATAACATGCTCGGGCAAGTTCCGTCCTCAAACACTAGATCAATGTGTTTGATTCCGCGTTTTTCAAATTCGGTTTTATCATACAAATGTGAGTTGAGACGCACTACCAAGTCGACTTGGTGAGTTTCAAAGTAGTCCAACACACTGAGAAAGCTATAGTTTAGCCTTTTGGAACTGTCTTTTTGTTCGGGAGATGCAAATGCCACAAAATGCGGAGGAATCTCATTTAAATCGCCTTGATCCACCCGCTCATAGTTCTCGTACTCCTCCAGGTTGAAAGTCTTCATGTCAAATAGCTTTTTTTCCTTTGCTCTCCATACGCCATAGACGATATCCTGAATAGTCAGAATAAAATCAGCTGCAGCATATCCTGCATCTCTGAAGGGCATGAACGGAGGATCGGCTTGAGCAATTGGAGCCAGAACCAAATGCGGGGGCCAGCCTTGAATAAGAACCATGTAGCAGCACAGCACACAGGCAGCATTGGCTCGTGCGCGAGGATCAGTGGCAGAGTAGAAAACCACAGCTTTGTTTTGGTTTGCGTCTTCTCCGAGAATTTCGTGCAAGATGACGGCAAATCTGTACATATGGCCTATATGAAGAGGACCAAAGTCATGATGGAAATTATTATAGGGAAGAGCATCGTCAATTGTGAAATTGACTACCTTGTCCGTGTCCGGTGGAGTATAGTCATAAGCTCCTAAATAAACTCGATCTGAAATGGTTAGTCGCTAATGCTTTCCGTTTCGTGGCTCACGGTGTTTGCAGGCACAGCCAAAACATGATCAAACAGAGATGCTATTTGTATTATGAACTTACCTTTAAGAAATTCTATCAGTGGACACGATCCCTTAGATTCCATCCTGGCCTTTCATGCAAATTATTAAAATTGAAAAAATGCTTTTATGGTGAAGTTGGAGGGTTTGTTTGTTTTGGAATCGGAAACTATCTCGAAACGGAAGTATTGTTTGTTTATGTCGAAGCGAAGGTGAAGAAGTAAATAAAACAAGTCTATTCAGCAGATCCAGCTATACAACGCCAAAAGTTATTAGGAAAATATTGGGTAGTTTATAGGCTCGATATGGCAATATTTTCAATATAATAATTACTATTTTCAGAGCCAATAATATCCTGTTTCCCCGTTTCGACGATCGGACAATCCCTAATAATCTTAACTTACTCCTTAGTTGGTGGTTTCAGCCGTACTACATATACAAACAACTGCATGATGAGTTACCAGGGGAACAGGACAAATAAAGGCGTTATCGAGATAGCAGCCTGATTAGAGAGTGTTTATATAAAGAAATGAGCACCAGCACACACGTGAAAAAAATATGCAAAAATTGTTTTACAACCAGGATTCTTGTATGCAGGTGAGAAAAAATGGGCCACGGCTCAGTTGTCGACAAATTCTGGCCACAAATCTGGCATATATCCTGCACCATCACTAAACAAAATTTCCAATCCTTCGATGGAATCAACCAGCGGTGACCCAAAGTTGCTTGGGTTCTGAAGTTCATCCGATTGCATCTGGTTTTCCAATTCTGGTCCTATGCCTGCCGTACTAGTATCATTTGGCTTAGAGCCATCATTCCTACCCGAGAATGTAGCTCTCATGGTCACTAAATCTATCTTAGCTGCTAACTCACAAATAACCTTTGACGCCTTTGCTGCAAGTGCTATCCCAGCCGAGAAAATATCGAGTACCCTTATTATCGTCTCTATGGAGGCTCTAGCGTCCGGAGTGCAAGGATGCAGTGGATACCCAAAGCAAAATGCAATAATGGAGATCGCGGAATTCCACTGAAATTTGTAAGCTTCGTGCCATCCATTGAGAACTTTTGTCTCTGTTAGAGTTTGATGCAAAATGTCTGTGACCATAATGGAATGGCTCAAACAAGATACTGCGTGGCTATCGGCAAACGGCGCTGACGACCGAGAAGACGTTGACATCCTCAAAAAGGGACGGAGTAAATTTAGCATTTGATCATGATATCTCAACTCAAGCAGTATCTTCTGTCTCAGTAGCCACTGAGGTAACGAAGAGTCGATTACAATCTTTGATCTTGTCTTAGAAAATGGTTTAGCGCCACTTTCACGCTTATTTTGTAGCCCAACAGGTATTCTGCTGATCCACTCATCTAAGGGCTCCAGAATTGTTGGAAGTCGGCTTGCCATTTGTTCAAGCGTTGTGACATCTTTGTACATGTCAGAAGGACCCGAATTCTCGATAGCATTCGAGACAGAAGTAGCGGCTCTTTCAACCCTTGAAAATAATTCGATACATTCTGTTTGGTATGTGAGCCATGTGACACCTGGCTCATTGCAGGTGAAATTGGACCCCGAAATTCTAGCCACCTCACTGCTATGCTCGAGCTTTTGGCAGGTAATGTCTACTGCTCTTAACAGTGACGGCCTTCCTAAAGTGAGAGACAATTTTGATTCCACTCCGTACACTGCCCAGAATAACCGCCTTCGAAAATGTTCCTCACGTGCCGAACTGCCTTTCTCCTGACCAACTTGGTCGATTCCCAATAAATATGCCAGACGCACAGCAGAAGCCATGGTACTGTGGGCAGAATTAAAAAAATAAGCATTCGATAAATATAAGGCAATTAAAACATAGCTTTGCAGTGTGCACACTTTTGGTTTTTCCATTTCTAGAATGACCAACGATTGACAGCGTCTGTAATAGAATCCACCAGCCAAGCAGGAATCGTTAGCAGAGATGTGACTTTGAACACCACCTTCTCGCTGCTTATGCGTTGATGTCGTGGCACTATTCATGAATGCCATACCATACTGCATGCCTAAAGCAATAATTATATCAGTCAAAGCAGACGGCCGCCTATCGGCTGTATTCAACCAAAGAGCATCATACATCTTCCTAAACTCTTCTTCATCTACTATTGGCGTCAAAGCATTGTAACTTTCCCAAAAAAGACCCATGAAATTTTCTTCCTGTTGCCGAGACATTCGAGATGTCTGAACAGTAGCGTATCGCTCGGCGCTAACTATTCGCCTGTCCATAGGCGACTCAAATGACTGGCCAGCACTCTGCGGTTGAATATCATTTTGATTCAACTCCAGCCCAAGAAAGCTTCCTATGCGCGAGGCGAAGTGCTGGGATGACAGCGGCCCGTAGTATTGCCTAGAAGTGCCATCTGTATCCCATGTGCCTTTGGAATGCCTTTCTAATTGAGCATGCTGAATGTTTGGCAAGGACTGATTCGGACCGCTGCTGTCAAGCTGTTTTTGCAAAAGCCCGATTCTTGCCTTCAGACGCTCTATTTCTCTTTAAATAATACGTGAGCCTTTCATGAACGTCATTTTCTACGGCGTGAACTTACCTGATAGCATGAGGCAACGTTAACTGACCACTTCTACTGCGAACCTCGCAGCGTATGTTCCTCGAAGCGCAGTTATGACATGGCATTTCATCGTCACATTTCACCCTGTTTATGCGGCACCACTCACATGCGCGTGAAACCTGTGCTCTTTTCGATCGACGCGATTCGTGCTGTTGGCCCTTTCTATGCTTGTCATTCTAATACGCACATGAGTTAGAGGAGCAAATACACTATATTTCCAGCCGAACACTCACATACCAAAGTGGCGAACATTTCCCCTTAGATTCTGAATAATAGGCTAATTATAAGAGATGACGAATTGTGCACTGCTTGGCAGGTGTCGGAGTTTTTGGAGTTCTGTTCGGAGTATTCGGAGTTTTGGTCGGAGTGCTCGGAGTCATGACGGAGTTGCCTTATCGGGCGAATGCAAAACTCCTAACACCGAGAATTGTAATCTTCAGTAGAAATTCCTCGGAATAACCCACCTTGCGCATGCGTCTTCGGAGTCTTAACATGGCTATTACAAATGAATTGCTAAAATTATGACGATTCGAAACTTTATAAATACCGAGTTGGAGGGTCACCAGCTGAAAGCAGTGCCATCCCAGGTCTCCAAGAACCGCAAAAAATTGCTTCAAAAAAAATAAAGGAAAATCTAATTCCAATAAATACTAAGATGAATCAACCAATTAATGGTAGTTGCAATGAGCACAATGTTGATGTTGTTGAAAAGGGCAACCCGACACAGTACAGCAACACGACCGGGGAGGAACGGTCAGTGAAAGGATGGAAATGGGCTCTTTGTTGTACTGCACTATTTTCCGCCAATTTTCTTTACGGACTTGATAATACGATAGTTGCAGATGTACAGGGGTCCATCTCGGATACTTATTCAAACTATAGTTTGTTGGGTTGGCTTGGTATAGGCTTCACATTAGGATCTACTTTTGCAACTCTTCCGCTAGGCAAAGCATATGGATTATTCAATACCAAATGGCTATACATTGCATGTCTTGTGAATTTTGCTGCTGGAAGTGCTCTTTGTGGTGGTGCTCCTTCTATGAACAGCATTATAGGAGGAAGAGTATGGGCCGGAGTAGGCGGTGCGGGAATGTACTTAGGGTAAGAATAATGCGCAAAAATTCTAAAATTTAAGTGCTGACTGTGAAAAGGACTCTGAACATGTTTACTACTTTGACCAAGGCTAGCGAGCAGCCGATCTATATGGCCTTCATAGGCATGGTGTACGGAACAGGAGCCGTATTAGGCCCCATTATTGGAGGTTCATTTGCAGATAGTAGTGCCACTTGGCGATGGGTAAGTGATTGATATATTTTCAATAAAGAAGGAATGACGAGGCTAATATGGCAAGGCTTTTTACTTGAATTTGGTAATATTTGGAGTCATGTCTCCAGTTTACGTATTTCTACTGCCGTCCGTGCCATTTAAAGCGGAATTGTCAATCTCGCAAAAGTTAAGAGATTTAGACTGGTTAGGAATAGTACTCTCAGGAGGTATTTACGTATCACTCTCTATTGGATTCTCGTTTGCAGGAAATATCTGGGAGTGGAACAATGGCAGGGTCATTGCTCTACTTGTACTACTAGGATGCCTTATCGCAGTGTTCTGTCTGACTCAAAGGTATGCAGTATTTACTTCAAAAGAAAATCGGATCTTCCCCTGCTCATTTGTCACCGATAAAAATTTGGTGCTGCTCTATATTTGCATGGCATGTGGAGGCACGTCGTTGTTCGTCGTCATGTACTACATACCGCTATTTTTCCTTTTTGTCTACGGCGACAGCGGAATAATGGCTGCCGTAAGACTGCTTCCATTTGTCTGCTTCTATGTAGCAGGTATGCTAAGTTGTGGGTTTTTCATGAAGCGCACAGGTTACTACATTTTGTGGTATCTTCTCAGCGGTATATTTTTGACTATCGGATCTGCATTAATGTTCACATTGACAATTAACACTACTAAACAGAGCATCTATGGATACTCAGTTTTGCTAGGTTTGGGAATGACCACGACACAGGCTGGATATGCTCTTGTACCGCGTCTGGCATCCCCCCAACTCATTCCGGAGGCTATTCAATTTATGAATATAGCACAAGCTCAGAGTCAACTAATTGGTTTAATAATTGCTAGCACTATATTTCAAAATTCGGCATTGAAGGGTTTGAAGATTGTTTTTCCTGATGAGCCGTTGACAGAAATTCAGACCGCAATAGCCGGTACTAGCAGTATGCTTCTAGAGCGAGCAGACGCAGATACTAGGCGAAGAGCCTTGGAGGTGATCGTTACAAGTATTAAAATGTGTTATGCTATGGTTATTTCGGCTGGAGGGCTGTATATTATTTGCTCCAGTTTGTTGAAAAGGAAGAGATTCTAGCTGATCAACATGGCTCAGCTCAATTAAATTAAGTAGCACTTTAGATTTTAATTATAGTTAGCCAATTCAAATATTACCATTTCCAGTCAGCAGATATAATAGTCTTCTACGCACAGGATGTTCCGGCACGATTTTGAATCAACACAAAAAGCATCTCCACACAAAAAACCAAGTCACTATTAGTCAACTAAGCTTGTGATAAACAAAAAAATCCTGTGGGCTCCATAACTTCGGTGATATGAAGTAAATAATCTTGTAGCAGTCAAATTAGAAATTTTATAATTATTAAGGTAATACGAGTCGTTGCGTTGCTTCTGAAATTTCGGTCATGGCAAGAATCCGTGAGGAACCATGTTCTCTTATCGGTCTACCAGATGACTCATGAAAATTCAAAGATACCGTATAATCATTAAAGATAGCGATTGAAATCCACCAAAAAATAAGGATTCAAAATTTGTTGCCAAGTTTCGTTATCGACTCCGCTCATCTCCTATTTGAATCATCCTTACGGTTATCGGCTCAACAGAATCGAACCACTACATAATGATACGACCGGCACGGTTGATTCTGCTACAAAAAACATACAAAACGTACTGAGTATCAGTAACCTAATATTCTTGGTTTTTGTCCAAAAATGTTGCGTGCTTCTCTCCTCGGCATGTGAAATCTCTCGGTTACCACCATAAAAGCCGAGCTTTAAATGGTGGGGTCGTCCATCATATATAAACCTGGCCTCTGCGCAATTAATCTTTAATTTATCAAAACCACCACCATGCTCACACCGACCGAAGCAATTATTGCTGGTTTGGCTGCATCTTATGTCGATGCTCGGCTTCTGCTGAAAACCGATCTTAATACTCTATATCATGTTATCGGGGATAGTGGATATATTCTTCTCCAGCAGTACCTGGGAAAGTCCAGCTACTGGTATACTATTGAGCGACAATACCGCAAAAACCCAAACAAACTGGCTCTCGTATATGTGAGACCAGTTGGCAATAGTTTTATGGTCGAAAGATATACTTTTGCCGAAATGTACCAATTGTGTTTGAAATATGCCTCCGTTTTGAAGCACAAGTATGGCTTGAAATCCGGCGATCGATGCGCAATGGACATGACAAATAGCTCTGAGTTTATATTTTTATGGTTTGGAATGTGGAGTCTTGGTGTTACGCCTGCCTTTATTAATTTCAATCTCAAGGAGCATTCTTTGGTTCATTGCGTCAAGGTGGTCGAGCCCAAATTGTTCATTTACGATCAAGAAATCAGCGAGAACGCCGAACCGATACTTCCAACAATCGAAGGTGAGGGAATAAAGACCGCAAGATTTGATGAGAGTTTCCTCAGTCTCGTAAGAGATGCTTCGCCATATCTGGCGCCTGAGTCTGACCGATATCCTCGCAATTCGTGGGACGAAGCCATGTTTATCTATACTTCAGGTACCACAGGATTGCCCAAGGCAGCTGTAATTTCATGGGAGAAGTGCAATGTTGGTGGCTGCAGCTACGGACGAAACATGCAGTTCAGAGCCGATGATATACATTATACTAGCATGCCTCTTTACCATAGTACTGCTAGTATATTATGCGTGCTCGCCTGCTATCATCACGGCACCGCAGTTGCGGTTGGTCACAAGTTCTCGACAAGTAGCTTTTGGACTCAGGTGCAACTTGCAGATGCCACTATTGTTCAATATGTTGGTGAAACCTGTCGATATCTGCTCAATGCCCCTCCGCACGCTGACGAAACCAAGCATCACGTGAGAATGGCGAATGGCAACGGTATGAGACCAGATGTTTGGATGAAGTTCAAGGAGAGGTTCAATATCCCTGTTATTGGAGAGTTCTTTGCGGCAACAGAATCGCCCACGGCTCTCACCAATGTTCAACGAGGCGAATTTGGAGTGGGCGCCATTGGCCGTTATGGTCGGCTGGTTAATAGTCTAACGAGGCTTGTACGATATCGTTTGGCTGCTATTGACCCAGACGACCCAGAAGAGCTATATCGAAACCCCAAGACTGGTTTTGGGCGAGAAGTTGGGGTCAACGAACCAGGCGAGATTTTGTTTAGAGTTGCCAATCCGAAAGAGGTATACAAAACTTTCCAGGGTTACACTGATGAGAAAGCAAATAAGAAGAAGATCGCTTTTGATCTATTCAAAAAGGGCGACGCCTGGGTCAGGAATGGTGATTTATTGAAGCGCGACGAGGAAGGTTTCTACTACTTCGTTGATCGAATGGGTGACACGTTCCGATGGAAGAGCGAGAATGTTTCTACAAACGAGGTCGAGCATGTTATTACTGACGTTCCTGGCACTGAAATCGCCGTTGTGGTCGGAGTCCAGGTTCCAAACCATGAAGGACGAGCGGGACTAGCAGTCATCAAGCCTACGGATCCTTCTAACCCACCCAAGCTCAGTGATATCTCTAGCCACTTGTTAAAAGAGCTTCCTTTATACTCAGTGCCTGTGTTTTTGAAATTTGTGGAAAAAATAGAAACCACCGGGAACAATAAGATCCAGAAGGTCAAATATCGAAACCAGAAGCTTCCGAGCAACGAGGAAACGATATATGTATTGGTTGGAAAAGAGTACAAGGAGCTGACGAAGAAAATATGGGAAGACATTGCAGGTGCAAAGGTTAGATTGTAAAGCATTTTTATAAGTAGGAGAAATCTGATAGTTCAGATTCAGCTAGTCGTTTTGAACAATTCAAGCAAGTAGCTCTTTGAGCTTTTTGGCAATAGAATCACCGACCTCTGTAGTAGAATTCGATCCGCCCAAGTCGCCAGTGCGAATGCCTTCATCGAGAACTGTCTTGACAGCTTTTTCGAGAGCATCGGCTTCCTTGACAAGGTTGAGGGACAATCTGAGCATCATAGCAGCAGAAAGAATTGCCGCTATAGGGTTCACCTTATTGGCAGAGAGATCTGGAGCACTTCCATGGCAAGGCTCGTAAAGTCCAAAGGCAGTATTTTTATCGGGAAGTGACGAGAGAGAGGCGGACGGCAGCAGGCCCAGCGAGCCAGGAATGACCGAAGCTTCGTCAGAGATGATATCACCAAACATGTTGTTGGTGACGATGATTCCATTCAGACTGGTGGGTTTCTGGACTAGCAGCATAGCGGCCGAATCGATGAGCTGGTGATGGAGCTCCAGCTGAGGAAACTCCTTGGAGATGGTGTCGGTGACGGTCTTTCTCCACAGTCTCGATGAGGCAAGCACATTGGCCTTATCAAGACTCCAGATAGGTTTTGGGGGTTTGGACTGCAGCGCCAGGAATGCGGCCATACGGGTGATTCTCTGGACTTCTGCCACGGAATATTCCTCGGTGTCTCGAGCAACACCGGTGCCATTGTCCTCAGTTCGAGCACCAAAGTAGATGCCTCCAACAAGCTCTCGGACCACCACGAAGTCGGTTCCTTTGACAATGGAAGACTTGAGCGGCGACAACTCCAGCAGCGACTCGCTGGCGAAGTTGCAAGGTCTCAAATTGGCATACAAGTTGAGCTCTTTTCGGATCTTGAGAAGACCCTGCTCGGGACGCACTGTGCCAGTACCCCATTTGGGTCCTCCTACCGCACCGAGAAGAACGGCGTCGGCCTTCTTGGCGGCCTCGAGAGTCTTGTCAGGAAGCGGGCTTCCAGTAGCATCGATGGCAGCTCCGCCTATTAGATGGTTCTGGAAGTCGAACTTGACACTGGATCGGGCTTGTTCAATGGCCTTGAGGACTTTGACGGCTTCTGCCACCACCTCTTGTCCAGCATGATCTCCGCCCAGGATTACGATTTTTTTGGTTTCAACCATAGTGATTGTGAAGAAGGATGGTTTATATGAGAACTGTTCTTTTTTTGGTGCCTTGGCTGGTATGACTCAGAAGGATGACGAAGAGAAGGCCCGAAGCCGATATCGGGCATATTTATAAGGAGATGCCCACCGTCGAGGAGTATGCGAGCAAATAGGGATTTGGTGGAGTTGTATATATTGTTGGATAATTAGTTATAGTATGTTATATGGAAATCGTATATGGAAATCGTATATGGAAATCGTATATGGAAACAGTTATATGGAAATAGTTATGATGTTACTGCGAGTGCTATTTGCTGCTTCTGCAGTTCAACTCAGCTTCTCCAGCATACCGAACTCTTGCGTAGTCACTCAGCATACCTTAACCATTCTTTCGAATCCCTCTACTTCATGATATAACCGCCCAATACTCAAAATGACGACAATATTTGGAATAAACCCCAAAAACCGGCTGTTCCTCGCTGCTTATGTCCTGGTTGTGCACGGCATTGGCTCCTTCATCATATCGGGCGGGCTCGAGTTCGCCATAGCATACGGCATGTACGCACATGCTCCTCAGAGCATCACTTTATGGGCATTTCCAAACACGGTTTCCGGCGACTGTGCCGTGACGGTCTTCATTCAGTGCGTGGTCACCTGGTGGATCGAAGAGCTCTTCATCGGCCTGGATATCTACAATGAAGCCATTCCGACATTCGATATTTTCAAACGGCCTACAAATGCATTGATACTAATGTATCTGGAGATTCCTGCTGATGGTCAGGATCATTGGGGTCAGAAGATTCTGTGGTTTATTCCCGGTACCAAGCAGCTTGATTATCATCGGCTCAGTCGGAATCATCAGCAGCCGAATCAGGACTCTCCGCCTCACATTAAAAATAAGCATGCTAGAAGATTTGTCGTGCTGTTTTTGTGGCTACTGAATAAAGCTTTACGGGCTCTTATTATGGCATGCTTTCTGTGGGCTGTTATTTGGCCAATCACCATGGGCATATTAGCAGGTATTGGCCATAAAAAAGGCTCTATTGACTACACTTACAATCGGTTTCCTCTGCCTCAGATCCTGAAACTTTTGTATGGCGGTATACTGGGGCTCTTTTGTACACCGGCAATGGCTTCTGTCATACTAATGCGAGCATACTATCTGGGCCAGGATCGGACTGTAGAAGAACCAGCGGCCAATTCTCCGAATAATGAGATTCCTGCAGAGGAACAGAAAGAGCAGGATTCTGCAGTGTAATGAAATGATGTACTACAGTACTTAGTTGGTACTAGGGCCTTCCAATAGTACTTAGTTCATGGTATTAGGCCTCACCTGGTACACCTATAGATCATATATTCAATTGCATAATAATAGCTACTGTCGTCTACGGCTGCATAATAATAGATACTGGCGTCTGCGGCATATTCCTCGTACAACACCGCTCTCATCCATTATTTCTTTAATTTAAAACCTACAATAGATACAGAAGATAAATTTCTACCTTTTAGTCTGCTCATTAAGTCATCTCTTAGCAACTAATTTCCAAGAGAAGTAATGCTCAAATCCTTCATCTGCAATAACACCTGCTCCACCTTGCTATCCAATTGGCCACTAGCATACTCATCACGAGTGTTGGCATCCAAGTACTGCTGCACCTGAGCCAGTCGTGTATAAGACTCTGTGCAGAACCGGAGCTGGATTTTGACCAGGGCCTCAAATGAAGGATCTAGATATGGCACGCGCATGTCGATAAGCTGGGGAAGTTCCTCGGTGAGCTGAACATTGAGCTGCTCGTACACTTCTTTAGCATAATCAAGTTCCTTCTCCAGACGAGGCAGCTTGGTTACATCGTCGCTGGGTTTCTCCGTCAACCTCTTGACCTTGGCTCTCAGCGCATCGTAATCCATCAGCTTGTGCGATCGTTTCTTGATGGCTTCGTTAATATCAGTGAAATATGCACAGAATCGCGTAATGGGTTCCAGTACCGTTTCTCTA
Source organism: Casaregolazyma lundiana (assembly GCA_030563415.1). Classification (NCBI taxonomy): domain Eukaryota; kingdom Fungi; phylum Ascomycota; class Dipodascomycetes; order Dipodascales; family Trichomonascaceae; genus Casaregolazyma; species Casaregolazyma lundiana. The sequence goes on along the minus strand of JAJMJF010000008.1, from coordinate 126,090 downwards.
TAGGGACCATCCAGACTCTTGACAGTCTCGCTATCCAACTCCTGCACAGCCGTCAGATAATACCTGGAGATCCCGTCTCTTGTACCGGCATCCCCGTAGAATGCATCTACCGTCTCGGCTATGCGAATTTGGCTGGCCGTCATGGCTCTCAGTGAATCCAGATACCCCTTGGCCTCCTTTTGAAGACTATTAGCGGCCTTCTCCATGCTGCAAAGTCAGTCCACGACATCAATTAAACCCTCACCATGCTACTACTCACGTCCTATATCGCCTTTCTTCAATTTCGAAGTCCTTATCGACAGTCTTCTCGACGTGACCCGTCTTCATCATAACCTAATGGAGTCAGCAACAACAGTCCACCGACCTGAAATGTACCATTGCAAACATACCGATGTTCCGGCCCGATTGATGGCCTTTTTAAACCCTGTCCAACTCATGGTGTGTTGTCAAGCCGAATTCGCCGGTGATAAAGAAGAGTAAGCATTGCCTCCCGACAAGGGCAAAGACAAGCACGTGACTGGCTGGAATGCAAAACCCCTCATGAGCAACGACAGTGGCATGCAAATATGGGTTTTTACACAAATTTACGGTACGCAAATACGTTGTGTCTTATGCCAATATGCTTCTATTTATATGTAATCAGAGTTAATCAAAGAATTCAGATGTCAAAGACGTAGTTCAGTTAGAATGTGCCAGCCAAATAGTTATTTGAGGCACACCCACCTTCAATAAATAACCTCGTATCGCAGATATTCCTTTGAAACGATTGCAGCATCGCAGAAATTCTCTTCATACGATCACTGCATCCCATGGAACCATGGGCAAATCCCCCCCGTACTTCCTCCTATTTAGGTGATACCAGTATACTCATACACCAAAGAGAAACGAACGTTCATAATAAGCAGGAAATAAATCCTTACAAACACTCATGCTAAGTACATATAATTTACAAACCCTTTTCTCCAGCTTCGCAAACTCTGATCTCTCGTCCCCATTCAGACTTGAGAATTTGCTTGCCGGTGATTCGTCTCGAAGCCACTGGATCTAATATTGAATAAATAACATTGCGGCATCGAGCCCGCTTCAGGGATTCAATAGGTTCATAACCGCCTTCATCTTTACGGCCCTGTAGATATCTTGAATAGAATTTATCATCTTCGGCCCTGGCGATTCTCCACATATGTCGGCCGGTTCTCATGGCCATGTATATCACACCCGTAGCCCAGATATCCACGGCACGGGGATCAAACTTGGATTCAAGAAACTCCTCAGGCGCAATATATGGCTCGCTACCACATATTCCGCCACTGAAATGGATATCTTTCTCCCAAGCCATACGGAAACACTCTCCGTTGCCAAAGTCGGTAATCTTCACTGCACCATCAGAGGTAAGCAAGATATTTTCCGGCTTCAAGTCTCGATGAGCTACTCCCATTTCATGCATATAATTGACGCCACGGACAATTTGTTTAAAGAAGCAATCTGCTTCTTGATACTCCAACTTTCCCGAAGCGAGAATTAGAGAGTACAAATCACCACCGCAGCAAAGTTCCATCACCTCACAATACTGGCTCTTCTGATCAAGCAGAAGATCTAGCGTCCGTATTATGTTTGGATGATGTAAGGACGAAGAAATGCAAAATTCAGAGGTGAGCCGTTTTGAATACTCGGCATCACTTTCTTGGTTCCTCTTCTTAACCTCCTTAACAGCAAACAGCTGTTCTCGTTGGTCTCTAGGATCCGTTTTATGAGCTATTCTAACAACACCATACGACCCTTTGCCAATCACTTCTTGGCACTTGCCGTACTTCTTAGCAAACGAAGATCCGTTCATGGATATTTGGGCAACCTGGGATAGAAGGTTCTCGCTCACGTCACCAGCATTTGAATCATTCAGCTTATTAAGGAAACCTGCCATTAGACTAGGTGGCTGGACGCTTTCACCAGGCTGGATTTGAGCAGCAGCTACACCTAGAGCGGCTCCCTCAGCCTGATGCTTGTCGGTCACGCTGTTGCGGCGACTCCCACCCAGCAGGTCTCTGAGCATATTACCAAGTTTTTCTTGACGCTTAGTCGATTTGAGATGATGTGCGTGAGTGCCGTCAGGGAAAAATTCAATTCTCGGCCCCGGAGCACCCAAAGGTAGCTGTTGCGACGACTTGACGGTCGGCAAAGTTCCAGTAGATGCGTTAGACGGGGTTGGCTGAGCCGGAAAAGGCTTCTGCTGCCCATCCACAGGTGTAGGGCCTCCAGAATGACGGTCTTCATCGCTGTCATGACCGCTGCTGCTAGCGGAGGCGACAGTGGTGGCATCGTCTTTGGATGAAGTCGGAGACACAACCGGATCCAAAAACGGGCTAGAAGAAGGAGAAGAGGCAGTGCCACCACCCTTTAGAATATTCTTGAACTTCGACATGGTGCCAGTGAGTTTGGCAGGCTGTCTCGGATGCGTAGATGACTCCAGCATGGTCAATAATGATCAGTGGCACAAAAGTTAAAACAAAAAACGGCGCAAAATAGCGGGCCAGAAATCTGCTATAGCAGACCACCGATGCAGACTGAAAAGTCGGAACCTAGTAATAGGACTCGACTTTGTTGTTTATACGGACTAAGTGTTGGGAATGATGAAACGAGTTGTGCTATGGGGGGCTTTTGATTATAAGCAATTTTTTGTGACTGCTGTTGTAGTTCCCAGCGCACGGGGTCAAGGGAAGTTAAGGCAACAAGAACAAGAGCAGTTCGGCAAAACTAGTCCGACAAGAAAATGCCTCAAAAAGAAAAACCCTAACAGCACTATGGGACCAGGGATAATATGATATGGGATGATTTGACGGTAAAAAAAATAAACGATTATTCATGGGTATATTAGCTTTGTTTTCTAGTGGTGCGACCTCAAAGCTGCGCCATTCCACGGCCTAAACACGCTCGATTTGGCAGTTGAGCTAAAGTAGCCACATAACGTCATTGGTCAATATTAAATTTCACAACAATGGAATGGCAAAACAACCCGGAAATGCCCCGCTTTTCCCCTGAATATCGACATTGTAGTAGAATAGATAAAGGACAGGTGTGGAATAGATGCAAAATACGTGCTGTTCATAGCAATCAATCCAGATACCCTTGCTCCTACGGTATTACATGGGCTTATTAAACTCAGTAATATTGAATAATGCTGTTGCACATCATGAAACGCATGGCAATAATGTTTGTAAGAGGCAACGGCGTAATTAAATAAAAGTAGGGTTTTGTAAACAAAGACGGCAAGAAGCAGAACCCGTTCCGGCCGTTATATTCAGACGTATTTGCATTTCTTTTGGTGCTATTGCTTTGTTTTTACTATACTTGTTTTTTACTTATGCTTTGTTTTTTACTATGCTTTTGATTTACTGGGGTTCAGTCTTCAAAATACAACGGCTTCGCATGAAATATACCCGATGATGAAATAAATAGCAATTAAGTAGCAAATATCGTCTTCAAACCTATTCCCTAGCCATCTCAATCACTCATCAACTCTTTGCTTGCTAAATTCCAGCCGATAACAGTCTCACTTTGCCCACATTATGATTATGTAACGGTGTTCGTTCACTTACTTAATACAGCTTGTTGTAGCTTGTTGTAGCTTTTAAGTTATAAGCGGCCAACTTGTGATCTCAATTGAATCACTCATATAGATCGATGAGCCAGCGGTCACGGGATAATCCCCGTTCCGATCAAGCTATAGTTGGTGATGGCAAGCATCGTCATAGACTCAGTCAGAAGGTTGGTAGAGTACGTCATCGCCCGCGTTTCAAGCTAACCAAATGGTAGTTTCTCAAATCATTTAGAAGTACGCCCAGTTCCTCAGATACAAATTTGGAGTCTTCTTCTTCTGAGCTTGCCAGCTCTGAGGCGCACGCCGAGCAGGACAAGAAAATCGAGGCTGTAAAGGAGCTGCTAAGAACCAGGGGATATGTTGACGACGATGTCTCTGATCCTGTGAACATCCGTAAAGCACTTCTTAACAATTATTCTAGTGGAGACGTCAATCTGGCTGTGGACTTACTACTGGAATTCAAAGATGCGTTTGAAGGCGTCCTAAAACCCATCACGCACTCCGTCGGTGATCAGCTGTATTACAATCACATGAAAGGCACCGATAACTATCATGGATTATCGTGCTATCTAGATTCTCTACTGTTCGCGATGTTTGCTAGAATCCGCAATTTTGAACCCATTCTTTTCAAGAATTTCGGCGATGACGATTCGCGTGAGAACCTTGCATTATTTATTAGATTATGGGTCAACCTAGTAAGAGACGGTAAACTTGTATCGACGGATATAATTGGGGCTCTTATGGATGCTATTTTTGCTGCAGGATGGCGTCCTCAAGGTGGAAGAGACCGCCAGCATGATGCTAGTGAATTATTTGCATTCTTGACCGAGAAACTGAATATGCCCCTTTTAACTCTAAAGGTCGATATCGCTCACGGTGGCAAAGAGGACACAAAGGATGACCATAAGCTTGTTAACGAAAGTTTGTTGCATGTACCCATTCCCGGGTCGCAGTCGGACCCTCCAATGCTTTTGGAAGAGTGTCTGGAGCTATACTTTGCTAATTCCATTCAGGTCTCTCGTCAACTCGAGAGAAGGAAAACACTCGATTCTATAACTGATCTGCCTCGCCAGAGGCGTCGTGACTACTCTCAATCATCTCAATCGAGCGCGGGATCCGGTAGAGGCAGAAAATATTCATTACATATTGATAGAATGGATCGCATGTCTGTTTCTTCAACAGAAAGCCCACACTCCCCGGATAGTGTATTTTACTCAGAATCGCCTCCTGTTCGAGGCATTAGTGGACTGAGCCTGGATCGTTCCAACGTGGAAAAAAGGCATAACATCAACCCTTTCCGTCAGTCTACGGTTCAAGAAGATTCATCAGAAGAAATAGCATTTCCACCTTCTTATGAATCGGTTTACAAAGATAGACACGATAGAGCTCCCAGCTACTCAGCAGATTTGAAGGAAGATATACAGCGAGATCAGAAAGAGCACAGCTCTGACGCAGTGAATCCTCTTTGGACTTCTAATATGGAGATCACGCTTCCGGCATGGATGTTTCTTCAGCTACTGCCGTTTTACACTGACGCTGAGGACACAATTAATACTACAGAGCATCGCACTCCTAGTCCTGTTGCCCAGTATTTTGCAAATGCTCGCCCTGTACTGGGAATTTGCCTTAAACGATATGCCATGACAGATGCTGGCGAGCCTGTGCGAAATGATAGGATGGTGATTGTTCCACGCTCTATAAGGTTGCCATCGTTTGTGGCTGATGACGAGTCCTCTGATTCTGACACTCCTTCAGCATTCGGAAACTTCAAGTTAGTACTGGAGTCGGTGGTGTTTCATCGTGGAAATAGTCTTCAGTCTGGCCACTTTGTGTCATTGACATCAGAAGACGCATTTATTCCGTATGATCCTAAGACAGAAAAGGCTGCAGCAGTTTCCCGCAAGAAAACGAAAACAGAACGCCTTCTGGGCACTAGAAATTTCCGGAGCAAGAAGGAAGCCGAAGACTCTGCTCCTTCCCTACAAGCCCCCGATAGTCTAACAACTACACCTGTACCTTCTCGGAGTGTATCACCCGTTCCACCAATAACCGATGACGACGAAGCACCAGCTACAGATCGGCGTTGGATACTGTTCGATGATCTGGCGCCAGCTGATTCTAAGATCTCTGTTGTGGACTTTGAGACTGTACTTTCAAAAGAAGTTCCTTACTTGCTTTTCTATCGAATGGTAGCTCTTGATCCTAACGAGTCCAAGTTCGATTCAGCCAAGTCTGATAGCAGTTCTCTTAGTGGCATAACGGTGTCCAAGACGCCATTGTTGAACCCATCTAAACCCGACCTTGGAATGCCTGCTATCAGTCCAGTGCCTACTTTGCGCCTGCCATCATTGACGAAAATTGGCGATTCTAAAACTGGGGAGGAGCAAGGAGCTAATCGGGTAGCCAAATCCGGCAACACTCAGCAAACCAAACGGAAGCACAGGCACGGTAGAGGCAGTGGCGACGACGATTATCGAGACGAAAAGTGCAAAGTGATGTGATAGGGATGGTGGAAATAATGAATACATCATTAGCATTAGCGTGTTGAAATAATGAATAGATCATTAGCATTAGCATGTTGAAATACAGAGTCAATATTATAGAGGACCAATATGGATGTGCAAGTCGTTCTATACCAATGGATAGATTTGGATTCCGTGCCAATCAATGACTGGTACTAGTCAATGACTTGTATTCTACATTAATTGATATATTTACATTGCACTGTTCATAGCTGTTCCCTCATCTAGATGTATGGCAAGAAATTAACACGCAGGCTAAAAATACGACAAAACACCTTCTGCGGGGTATCGGTATCTGACTCTAACACTAGTCATCAGACACTTCTAATAATATATTGTCTCGTATTGTTTCGGATGTCGCCGGCGGGTCCGATCTCAACACGGCAATAACCAAAGATTTTCCGTATTAGGATTAGATGAACCCTTGTGACCAAGATGGGCCAAACTTAATTTTCTCATTTGTAACAAATACGCCATTTCCTCATAGCGTCTTGCACTGAGATATCAGAATAAGATCTAAACTGGGACTTTTTCCCCAGATCTTTATGTTTTAACCGGCACCAATCCGAGACTGTAAACCCCCAATGTCTTTGTTGCCCGCCCGGTTTCCCATACGACATTTGACAAATGAGGTGCACGATAAAACTTACCCCGCGTGTTGGGATTTCCCATAGCGGGGTATATGGGCAAGGGCGTCTGTTTAGGGAAATATATATCTTCAAGTTTTTCCACAAGTTTAGATCTTCTTTTCCACGTGCCATAAACCATGTCGCACATACACGACGAAGAAGTGTGGATTGATGTGAAGCCGGATCTGCGGCCGTCTGCAATATCCCGGTACTTTGCTCGACGGCTGCCGACGCTCAAGCCCCCGCCGTTTTCGGAGACCAAACATCTCATAAACCCCTTTCCGCCATTAGGCCAAATCAATGCCAAGACTTGGCATTTCATTATAGTCTCGTTTCTTGGCTGGACATGGGATGCTTTTGATTTCTTCAGTGTGTCTCTGGTGGCCGCCGATATAGCTCCTAGTCTCAATGTCTCAATCACCCAAGTAACGTGGGGTATTACCCTAGTGCTTATGTTGAGATCTGTAGGAGCCGTCATTTTCGGAATAGCCGGTGATAGATATGGTCGAAAGTGGCCTTTTATTATCAATCTAGTTCTGTTTATTGTGCTCGAATTAGGCACTGGGTTCGTGCAAACGTATAAGCAGTTTCTGGGGGTGAGAGCCATATATGGAATTGCCATGGGTGGACTGTACGGAAACTGTGCTGCCACTGCTTTGGAGGATTGTCCTGTCGAGGCACGTGGCTTTATTTCTGGCTTGGTTCAGCAAGGCTATGCTTTTGGTTATCTTCTATGTGTTGTGTTCACCCGTGCTATTGCTGATACAAGCCCCCACGGCTGGAGAGCACTCTTCTGGTTTGGTTCAGGACCTCCTGTTCTAATCATCATCTATCGACTTTTGCTTCCTGAGACGGACGCTTGCAAATTAGAGCAGCAGCTCGATCGTGAGCATATCGGAGGACGAACCTTTTACAAGCAAGGAAAGGAAGCTTTGAAAGATTATTGGTTGATCTTCATATTCCTCATCCTTTTTATGAGTGGAATGAATTTCATGTCTCATGGTTCTCAGGATAATTTCACTGTCTTGTTGAAAGTTCAGATCGGAATGGGCGATGACGCTTCCACGGTTACCAATAGTGTCGCAAATATTGGCGCACTGTGCGGTGGTATTTTCATGGGCCATTTGTCACAATTCCTGGGTCGACGACTGACTCTCATGATCTCGTGTGTTCTGGGTGGGGCTATGATTTACCCATGGGCATTTGTGCGAAATACCGGAATCAACGCTGCAGCCTTTTTCTTGCAGTTTTTCGTCCAGGGCGCTTGGGGAGTCGTTCCTATCTATTTATCTGAACTGTCACCTCCTCGCTTTAGATCCTTTTTGGTTGGTGTCTCGTATCAGCTTGGTAACTTGACGTCATCAGCTTCTGCTACCATTCAAACCACTATCGGAAAGCGTTTCCCTATTCCTGGAAAAGAAGGCGTTTATAACTACGCAAAAGTGATGGCTATATTTATGGGCTGCGTTTTCGGTTACGTGCTTATAGTGTCCTTTTTGGGCCCAGAGTTCAGAGAACGATCTCTTAACACTATCCAGACCGAGCGAGACGCCAAAGGAGATTCTGAGCATGTTGAGGACACTGCACATGCAGAAGAAAACAAGCAGGTTGAAGCATGATCCGTTGATGTTCTATTGAACCAAAGACATTTTTCTTTTCCTTAGGTTTACTGTTATTTGACGTAATGTTGTTAATTGAATGAGAAATATCTAGGCAGTACTCTTGGGCGTCAGTTCTTGCTGCTCCAGCCCTTTCATGAACAGTTCTACAAAGCCCAATCCTTCAGATCCTTTCATGAAAAGATCAAAATCCATGTTCATAACACCAAGTATGTTCTGCTCGTCATTTACTATCGATTGCTCGTTATCAGAAGGACTAGACAGCCTTGAGTCCTCGACATCCAGCGGAGACCCATTTCGGCTCTGCGCCTCTCTGAGGGGTATGCTCTCATCCTCGACTGATACGAGATGGTCACACAGAGCAAGCAAGATTTTACCGTATCTTCCAGAGAGATGGACGTTATCGGGTGCCGCTTCCATGAGTATGCAGGCCAGGTTTCGCACGACGTCTATTGTCCGCTTCTGATGGTCAGCAATAAATGAAGGAGCCGGCAGAACTGAAATTGACTTTAATAAAAATATTGCCGCATGAACTAGCCGAACAATCCACCGAATAGGCGCCCGGCGCAAGTTCGAATGTTTTTCATGAACAGCAAGCGAAGTAGATATTAAATCCTTGGCAGCAATAGCCGCAGTAGCAACATACTGTGAGCTCAGAATGTTACTCTCAAAATTATCATTAGCACTTAGAGCGATAGAAAAGATGTAAAGACGAGCGTAGTGGTACTCGATTAGTATAGACTGCTCTTCGAAATCCTTGGCTTGTGCGAGAGAAGGATATCTGCGCTGCCAGTTCTCCAAATGAGGAGTGAAGAGTCCCAAGAAGCCTAAATATTTGCCATTCTGAACAAGCTCTCGTGTCGTGCTTCTCGAAGTGTACAATGTTTCATGAGCCAAAGACATGATCCTTAGTAGCTCTAAGCGTGCTTGGTCGAGCTGAGAAAACCTCAAAAAGGTATTATCCGGGTTTTGGAGAAAATCACGCAGAATCGATCTTCTTCCTAAACGAAGCGCAAGCAAAGTCTCGCTTAAATGCGATGCAAGGTATACTTGTGGGCTCTTATCGAATAGTTCCATATCTTGGGCGAGCCGGACAGCAGTGCCAATCAGCATCCACGACATGCGCTCACTACGTCGAAGTGCATCAAAGGCCGTGCCTTCATGTGGCTTTGTCTGTGCAGGCCTGCCAGAGTTCGCATAATCAACGCCCGGCTCATGGATGGCGGTGGGGTTCCATTCCGAGAACAGAAGAAACGCAAACACAGTGCCTATGCTGCGAGAAGAAGCTTCGCCCCACACTGTTTTACTAAAGAGCTGCTGGCAGTAGTCCCAAAGACGAGGATGCAGCTCTCTATAGTACTCGCGTTCTTCAATAAACGAAGGCTCGCTCACGACGTAGCGGGTTGCCAGAGTTAGAATGGCACCGAGAAGAAACGGCATATCGGCCAAAACCTCCGGACGATGCAACTCATGAGGAATAAATGGATAAAACGGATGAAGAGTGCTGAAGAAGTAAGACACCAATAAATTAACCTGCTGCACAGATAGCCCGAACAGCCTGACGAGCTCGAGATCCTCCAGCCGGTTATGATACTGGTACTCCTCCTCAACAGGCATATCCGGTATGCTCGAAACGCTCGGCCGCGAGCCCGTCGCTCCTTTCTGTAATCTGGGGAAATTCCTGGCTGCATGCGCAAGAATGTCCAGTGCGTCCGAGGTGTTATGAAGCTCTCTGGAGCTGAGCTGCCCCGAAAAGGTGCTTCTTGCACTTGCCTGCCCAATGGACTGATTCCCTTCTTCCATACGTATCTTCTTCTCTTTTCCAGCCCGAACATTGGCGCTTCCGCCTCGGAAGGATGCAGCAAGAATGCACTCTCTATTCTGACGTCGGCAACGGGCACATGGAGGGCTGCCTGGATTGTCGACGTTTCCGAGATCGCAGCGGACTTTGCGCTGGCGACAACTAATACAAGCTCTGTAAGCTCGTTTGAACTGTGGAGCGGGTTTCTCCGGCTGTGTTTCCATTGTTGCAGGTTGGTTAGCGGAAAGGTAGCGGGCTTGGCTTTAAGGATAAGGGGTCACGTGATGTCATCGCTCAATGACGATGAAGAGATAACTGTCTTTTATACAAATTACATGATCTCCATTTAAGAATAATTCCTCAATTCCATTATTTCAATTCAAGGCTCATTCCTTGTAGAAATTCCAGTTTCATTTTATATCATTTACATATGGTTGTAGACATTAGTGCTGCGACCACTCAATGCTCTCCAAGTCAATACCCTCCTGGACCATTTCCCACAATGGCGATAACGCTCGCAGTTTTTGTACTTTAGATACCACGGTGTCTAGAACATAATCAATTTCCTCGTCGGTGGTAAATCGGCCAATGCCGAATCGGATCGAAGAATGCGCAAGAGCATCGTCTGCTCCTAGAGCTCTCAGCACATAGCTAGGTTCCAAAGATGCAGAAGTGCAGGCAGAGCCTGAGGATAATGCGATATCGTTGAGCGCCATCAGAAGCGATTCTCCTTCAACGTACGCAAAAGAAATGTTGACGCATCCTGCAAAATGGTGCACCGGGTCACCGTTTAATACAGTATGCTCCAATGGCAGTATACCATCAATGAGTTTTTTCGACAACCTCTTAATATGCTGCAGATCATAGTCCATATCCTGCATCATAATGCGAGCAGCCTCTCCCATTCCACATACCAGCGGCGGGCTCAGTGTTCCGCTTCGCAAACCTCGCTCCTGTCCACCACCACTAATGATGGGGTCCAATCTGACTCTCGGTCTTCGTCGAACAAAGCAAGCACCGACACCTTTTGGGCCGTATATTTTGTGGCCCGAAATTGACATTAAATCAATATTGCTCTTGTTCACGTCGATCGGCATTTTACCGAACGCCTGGGCAGCGTCGGTGTGGAAGAAGACTTTGTGCTTCCTGCAAATCTTGCCGATCTCGTCAACGGGTTGGACGACACCAATCTCATTATTGACATACATGACGGAAACAATAGCGGTATCAGGTCTAATAGCGGCCTCAAGCTCGTCGAGGTCGATCAGGCCGTTGGTTTTCACCGGCAAGTAAGTGACATCGAAACCTTCGTCCTGCAAATGACGGCAAGAATCCAGCACACACTTGTGCTCTGTCTGAGTAGTAATGATATGCTTCTTGGATCTCTGGTAGAACCGGGCGACACCTTTCAAAGACATGTTGTTTGACTCGGTGGCTCCAGAGGTAAATATGATCTCTTTCGGGTCAGCGTTGATCAGAGCAGCCACATGTTTTCTGGCAACCTCGACGGCCTCGTCGGTTTCCCAGCCGTAAGAATGCGTCCTGGAGTGTGGATTTCCGTATCTTCCGGTATAAAACTGCAGCATGTAGTCGAGAACCCGGGGATCCGTAGGCGTAGTTGCCTGGGCATCCAGGTAAATGGGCCGCCCAGTAGTGGCCCCGCCCCGCTGCTGGGCCTCCAGAACAATCTGCTCAATATCTGAGCCCGCACGAGCAACAGGCGTCTCGTGCTCTGGCAGATCCAGCGTGCGGGTGGCTATTCTGCTGAGAGCATCCGCCACCCGGTTGGACGAAACGTGCTCGGTCATAGCTTGTTTCTGTCCAGCAGACACATGAAAGCGAGCGAACTGCGCCCCCGATATGCCTTTTGCCAGACGTGGATGCAAAACGCCTCTGGCAAGTATCCTGTTCATGGTGGATGGAAAGTTGGCAAGTTTGGAAAAAAGCGGACTTACTTGAAATATACCCAGTTTGTATGTTTAGTCATCGGATTGCGGAGATCGGAACAACTGGACACAAGGGGAAATCGTTCGGTAAGCGCAGCTCCGGGTAAGCACAATGGACTATATAACATCGCTTGTGGTACGTATGGGATTAAACTTGTGTTTTTTAGCTTGTTTCTGACGTCGTTGGGCCAGTCTGGTGCGCTTGCTGGCACCTCGACAGATCTCGTCTTCTTCCCTATAGACACTGTCAAGACTCGATTACAAGCAAAGGGTGGGTTTTGGCATAATGGCGGCTGGAAGGGCGCTTACAGAGGCGTTGGCTCGGCCATCGTGGCGTCTGCGCCGGGTGCGTCGTTGTTCTTCGTTACGTACGACGGGGCTAAGTCGTGGCTGATCCCGCGATTTCGCACAAGCTTCGGCAATTCTGGCGTCTCCGACAGCTTGGCACATATGTTAGCTGCAAGTGCCGGTGAAATTGCCGCTTGTGCTGTGCGGGTGCCTTCGGAGGTCGTCAAACAGAGGACTCAAACAGGCCAGTACGGAAGCTCTTTTCAGTCGCTGCTGTCGATTCTGCGCAACTCCTCTGGCGAGGGTGTATGGATGGGTCTTTATAGAGGATGGGGATCTACTATTTTGCGGGAAATCCCCTTCACGGTGATCCAGTTCCCGCTCTATGAATGGCTCAAGACCCAGATAACGTCGCCTAACCAGAACTTTCAAGGCGCAATCTGCGGATCAATTGCAGGAGGCGTTGCTGCGGCTATAACGACGCCGTTGGATGTGATAAAAACGAGACTTATGCTCATGAAGTCCAGGCAATCTGTATTCCGGGTGGCTTCTAACATCTACCACCAAGAAGGAGGTCGAGCCTTTTGGAAAGGCATTGGACCCAGGACAATGTGGATCAGCATTGGCGGTGCGACGTTTCTGGGGGTTTATGAGATATCTAAAATTAATATGAAAAGGCTGAGAGGTGTTGATGGTGATACGGACTGAACCTTAATGGAAAGAGCAAGTGCATAGGCGAACATGGATGTAGAGAACAGGTACATGACAAACGTGAATGTGAGGACCAAATGCATAGAGAAACAAGTACATAGGATAATACGCAAAGCAATGATATATACAAGCACATAGTTATGTCTCTCATGTCGCACTCACCAAAACTCGCTTGCCGACCTTTCTTCTCTTTGCGTACTTCATCACGAAACTTTCCAACTTCACAGCCTTATTGTGTCGTAGCGGCTCGATGAACGGCGTCATCTCACTAATTTCCCATATAGGTTTGGCTGCAAGCATTTGCTGAAACCTTATTTTGATGTTTGTCGACAGACTGGCTTCGCTGAACCGGCACAATTCAGTGTCTGACAGCGATATATAATGCCCAGTTAATAATGAAAGAGCAAGAGTTGTGCCGAGAGCAATGGGGATGCTTTTTTCCCACGCTAGCATGAACTCGTCTTTACGTATAGCTTTTGTGAGCGAATCCAAGGTTACTAGTCCGTAGAATCGTGCAACGCGGTCAACTGAAAGTAGTCCATTGACCGCGAATTGCTGCATAATGCCTTTTACAACATGAACTGGTTCGTCTTCTTCATTCTGAGGTAGTGAATCCAGTATTTCATCTATGGTCGCTGTTTTCCAATGAGGCACCTGAATGTACATGCTAGTTAAGGTGCCTGTCAAAACGGACTTCACCACCTGTTTATCGGGAACCGCGGCAACAGGACGACCCGTGCGTGTATCTACAACCTCTACGCCGCCTATTTTTGCCCATTCCGCATCGAACTGGCCGTCGCTCAGCGGAACATTGAGACGGAGCCCACTGACAGATAGAGGCGCCGCTTTGGGCAGCGGCAAATGCACATTTCCCTGGCCAAGGTACCGAGGGACGTTAAAAGTGTCCAAAGAAATGTCTGTTAGTTCAATGGACTCAAGGAAATTGGCAGCTGAGCCAAAAGCGACAATGCTGTTGTTTCCTGCAGTGTTCTCAGCGTCCAGTTGCTCCAACAACGACCCGCTGGTGGTCTCAACGTGTCTGTACGGTTTGACAAGAAGCAGCGTATTACTCTGGTTAATTTGTTTGAGCTGAAACGTCTTGTTGGAGGAGCATGCAACCAGATTGGATCCGTTGCTTTTAATAGCAAGACAGCCCTGCTCCAAAGCTTGGAGTATTTGCGGATCGAGCTGCAGCAATCGATAATGATGCTCGTTATGAACAGAAGTATAAAATTTCATAATGCATAATGCTCTGTTGCGATCGATAAATGATTCTGTTTCGTTTTACGACTTGTCGTTTCACTACGCGAAGATGCGCGTTTTGCACCACCAAATAGGAAACGCGATATTTAAGCCAATCTACATTCCATTCCAACGAACAAAAACGAAGATCTAGCAAAACAAGAGTTTCTTGTTGATAGACGAGTTGGCAAGACAAGCTCGCTGGAGAATTCTACTGTATTATTAGGAAATTTTATTGCAGTCGCCAGGTGACGCTTTTGCTTTGGCATTGCTTTACTGTAGATCTGATTGAATCTGGTAAACGGTGAAAAGTGCACAAGTTACAGAAACTGAAATTGCAGATATCGCAAAGACCGCTACTACTGAAATCGCTGCTGAAATCGCTTGCTACTTTTAAAGCTGCTACTTTCAAGTTCGCTACCGCTGCAATTACCGCTCTCTTCCCCAATGACTACCTTCTCCGAGGCCCTGCCCGTCCTCTTCGACTCCGAGTCTTCGGTGAATTCCGATTTTTACAGCACTAATACAAGCTCCGCTGTTTATATGCATGGCCATGATAATCTCCTGGGGCCAATTGTGGCCGTCGTTTATCGGTCTCCGGGAGCTCCGGCCATGAAGCGTTCCATCATCATCATCTCTGCTCACGGAGTTTCGAATTTTGAAAATATGACGCTGGACGCATCTTCCAGGTATTACGGTGCTTGTAAGAATTTAACGCCTATTCATCAGCATTCTATGGTCAGAAGGGCCCTGGCAATTGGCTTGCTTAGGTCCTACGCAAGCATGACTGCGCGTACTCGAAATCTTCTTCTTCGACGTGCTCAATTACCCGTATATGACTGGGATGAAACCGTAGCTGGACCATTGGCATCGTCTATGAGACTCATTAATGGCCGGTTTCCTGTGGAAATCGGGAAAATGATGCACACGCTTGGCCTCTTACAGCCCAAGCTCATAAAATCCGCAGTCGTTGACCTCGTTTACGAAGACAGCGACTCGACAATCGATCTCAATAACGAGCTGGTATTTCTCTTCGGCAACCAGCTGGAGCAATTGTTTGATCCTGAATGTGAATATTCGCCAGAGCCTACAGAGCTGCTTTACACTCCGCCGCCTACTCCTCCATCGCAGAATACCGATTCTGACTTGGTTAGCGCTATTTGCAACGAACTATATACGCTGCAGCTTCATTTCCGTGACGAGCTTGTAGATTTCTTGCAGGAGTTTCTTATTCCTCTGAGGGTTCAAGTGCTTGGAGGTGAAGTGCCTAATATGACTATTCGTCAGCTCAATGCCATTTTCCCTCCTACCATCGAGGAAATAGTCAGAGTGAATACCATATTTTATGAAGCATTGGAACAGACTTTGCCATATGGTAGTTTCGAAATGGTTAAAGCTTGTGGAATGACGGTACCATACTTTTATAAAGCATGCATGAGACATGAAGGAGCCAGTCAAATGTTCTCAAGAAATCTCAAAAGTCATTATGTGACACTGGAGAAATTCATGAAAAAATACACCGTCAGGAAAATAGAGTCTATCATCCACTGCAGCATCCATTTGACTAAGATCAAGCTCGTTCTTGACAGATTGCTCGACGCAAAAATTAGACAAGGCACCTGGTCGGAAGATGTACTACACAAGGCTGATCATTATTACAAGTCAGCAGTTGAAACTATTGATGCGTTCGGAAAAATTAATATCAATAGTTACCAGCGAGTCTTCACTCCATCGGGTAAGATTCTGGTGGAGATTGCCGACAATTGGCCGAAGGAGCTAGAAAATGGCTGGATTGGCCGCCGCGTAGTTAATATCTTTGATGGTACAAGCGTTTTCGACCGCGACGAACATCATATTGTGATCATCTTTACCGACTGCGTCGTTGTACTTAAGCGCACCAAGGATCCTGATCTGTCGGACATATCCTATGTTTCCTGCGATCCTACAGTGCGCAATTCCGTTCATACTCCTTCAATTGCTGACCAGCTTCTTCATTTCATGACTAATGAAAAGCCTATTGACAACGTTCCGGATCTTGAAGTGATTGGCTGGTGTGCTGTCGACAAGGTGATGTTTGCAGAATTGAACGAGAAGACTATCGTCATGCTCGCCCAAGAACAAAAGCTTGGACTGAAAATCTACAATTTAGATTATGCATCCACAAGCAAATCTTCTCAGATTGTGGAGCTCAGCGTAAAGGCACAGATCATGAACAAAACTCAGCCATTCCACTTATTCAGGTCCATCTCTAATGCCTTCCAGTGTTACGGAACTGTACATGAACTGGAGTCTTACGTCCAAGAAGTGCATAAGTTTCCCATTGCGATATTCATGAATGTTAATGTGGGACCTGACGCTCTGGAAGCTAATAACTTGAAGGCTTGCGTGAATGTCCAATTCATTGATGGGATCGACTCTCGCAACGATGTAAGGGTGACGATCTACAGCAAGCTTGATTACCAGGTCGATGAAGTCATTGCGACCGAAGATTTCCGTGATTTCTTGCTTGCTGAAATTTCTTATTTGCAAAAGTTGTGTTTGAATTCTTCTAGTGACGACTGGATCGAATCATTGATTAACAGCCATTCTCAAACGGTGACGTTTTTAGCCAATTACGGTCTCACTCCAGTTACTGGCCATGCTAAGTCTCGTCTAAACAGCCTTATGACAGATCATGCTGTCAGCATTGTTTCTGCGGACCAGAGTCCTACCGAGTTGCTGGACCAACTGTCGGGTCAATATCCATGGTCTAACGAAAATGCAGAAGAGCCTATTGAAGATGAGCACGATTACTCTTATGCTGGTCTCGTGCCGAACAATTTGTCTACAGAGTCCGGCTCTCAGCATTCTGTGTTGTCAGGCATTCCTTCACCAGATTCGGCACCGTCGCTGTCGCTTTCACCGACGCCGAGTCCAAAAGGTCCTCTGACTAAATCTTTCAAATCTAATAAATCCATGGACTATCTTAGAGCGCGCCAAGGCAATTTGGCCTCGGATGATGAGGACTACGTCGAGTGGGAAGATGTTACGGATGATTCTACAGAAGAGGATGATGACATGGATGGCAGAAGGCAACAGCACGATGTGGAGGAATGGTATCAAGCAATTACACGAGAAGAAGATGATCTGGACAGTTTGGACTCTGAGCACGAGGAAGCTTTTGCTAGTCCATATGACGTGCAGGATCTGCACCAAATTGGAGCTTTTCATGCTGTAGACCCGGATGATGGTAGTGTCGATCACAGCCAAGTGCAACTGCATCAGATTGTAAAGGTGAAACGGTCAAATGAGACGTATGAAAGCCACCCTGATACGCTATCGCATGATGAAAATTTTTCATATTTGGCGGGCTTTTTGGACGACAGCTGAGCCCGAAGGAGGGAGCCATTGTATTCTTAGTCTTAATCTCTAATTTCAGCCCTCCTCTCGATATATGTAGTATTTAATCAAGTTTAATAATAATATCAACATTAATAATTTGCGATATCTCTGCCTAACAACGGCTTTTGCCTGCATTGGAGCTAACGAGCTAGCATCCTGGATGCATTTACAATGAATAAGGAGCACCAGAAATGGATTGGTAATGTCCGTCGACTTATTAATTCAACTAAGAGCTACATAGTCATCTGATGGCTGCATTGCATTGCTTGTCACAATGCAATTACTTCTTCTTTTGTTCCTTGTCCGCCAGAGCTCTTCTCTTCTCATATAACTGATGGAGCTTTTCTGTGCCTAAGATAGGGCCAATTCGGCGGAATCTCTTGAGTGTTTGAGCTTGCAAACCGGCAGCCATGTCTTCATCTACTTCCGCATCGTTGCCAACTTCTTCCAGTTTCTGTAGAGCATCGATTTCTTCGATTTGTGTCCTCAAGCACTCGCGAAGCTCAGTGTAATAGTCCGTGTCCAGAACAACGTACGGTGAAGACAAATTGGAGTTTTCACTGTCCCAGCCTTCACCGGGGCCAAGCTGGACGCCGAGCTCGGCTGCACCAGTAAGAACACCAGCATTATAAGCCTGAATAATACCACCGTGGCGTTCAATGATGTTTTTCCTATTCTCTTCACGCCATTCGTATTGGGTGGCTTTTCTTGAACCAGTCCAGCCGATCTCCACTAGATCTTCTCTGTTGAGGTTCCTGTTTTTCAACTGGCTGCGTTTGAGAGGGTTGAAAGAGTGCGGGTTCAAGCCCCCAATCCAGAAGAGAAAGTATATCACCAAAACCTTGAGGATGTGAAATACAAAGAAACCGATTTGCCAAGGGATTGTAGAAAATGTGTCTGAACTGTCCGAGGGAGCAATCGGCTCTGCGGGGGCGCCCGAGACGTATTCAAACCCTTTATCAACAGCTGTAAACAGAAGCGAAGAGGGAGCTATACCCGGCGTGGGAGTGATGAACTGAGGCAGATCAAGATAAAGCCAGCCCAAAAGCACCGAAACAACGGTAATCCATCGAGTGTAATTGTACTCCCATACTGGCAAAATCAGCTGGCCTTCAAACACTTGGGTCTCCAGAGGTTTATTGAGATCCAGAGGTTTTGAATTTTTAGCAGAGTTTGGGAAAAGCAGGCCACCTTCCGAGGTTAGAAACCCGGGATCAGTGCATTTGGCAAAACCTATAGGGCGCATGTTGTAGAAGTAGCTGGGGCTTAGCACCATTGGAAGCACGTCGAATATTTTGAAGAGCTGGCTAACAGGGTCTTCGCTCTTAGCTTGAAAGCAGTAATCTCTCTCGGAATCGCCATTCATACGAATGTAAATGTCCATGATGGGCGCTAATTCTTCTGAAGAGGGCGTGGACATGGTGAAGGGTCAAAAGTAGTCCAAAGCAGAGCGTCCAAAGGGGAAAGTAATTCAAAAGGAATAATCAAAAGCAAATATCGAAGCAAATATCGAAGCAAATTTCGAAGCAATAACCGAATGAACTACTTGTTCAAACCAAAAACAGTGAACGTGCAAAAGTAAACGCTGGCAAGATCAAATATGGGGAAAAGAACAAGCAGAATCAAACAGTTTGCAGAATAAAATCAATCCAACGAGCTTTTTTGCAAATTCCAATAATCCTGGACGTTTCAAATCGACTCAGATATTTCACAAACAACTAACAACCAAAATGTTGACAATCTGTACTGTGAATTGAATAAAGTTGCAAATGTTACCAACAGTACAAGTTGGGATGCTAAGAGTGGAGAAGTGGAAAATCAACTTTTTGGACGGAAAATCAGTGGAGAATCGAAAACCAAGCAGAACGCAGAACAAGGCGACTTGATTCGAATCTTTGCTTTTAAATCATAAAGAGACCTGATTCGAATCTTTGCTTTAGATCGTAAAGATCACCATGTCCCTGCGCCTGTATCATCTCACGATCCAGCCTCCCACGGCCATCTCTGGCTCGGCCATTGGTGAGTTTTCCGGCCAGAGAAAAGTCCAGGAGCTGGCTGTCATCTCCGGCTCGTATTTGGAGTTGTTTCGCCGAGATGCTGCTGGCAATCTGACAAGCTTGGTGCGTATAAATACGTTTGCTATTCTTCGATCCGTAGCGTCGTTTCGCATCTCTGGGTCTAGAAAGGACTACCTGCTGCTGAGCTCAGATTCCGGTAGAATCTCCGTCGTGGAGTATATTGCCGATAAGAAGCAGTTCCGCCATGTTCACCTCGAGACGTTTGGCAAAACCGGTGTCCGACGTGTCGTTCCTGGTCAGTATATGGCCGTCGATCCCAAGGGACGGGCTGTTCTCATTGCCAGTGTGGAGAAAAACAAGCTTGCATATGTGCTAAATCGTGACCAGGAGTCCAATATCACTATATCGTCGCCGCTGGAAGCCCACCGGCACCGTTCGTTGGTGTATAATATTGTTGGTGTTGATAATGACTACGATAATCCGACCTTTGCCGCGATAGAACGAGAATACGACGACGACGACGACAAATTGCATTCTAAACAACTCATTTACTACGAATTGGACCTTGGCCTCAATCATGTCGTACGAAAATGGGCCACCGACATAGATGAATCTGCACTCTTCCTTATATCTGTTGTTGGCACACTCAACGGCGGGCCCTCGGGTGTGTTGGTCGGCATAGACGGCTATATTGTATATTATAATCCCAAAAAGCAGCAGAAGCAGGTCAAAATCCCCGTGCGCGATGGTTCAGATACTGTTCCGTATGTCGTGACCGGCGTTATGCACAGAATACGCAGAGACACCTTCTTTTTCCTCGTGCAAACTCAGTTCGGTGATCTTTTCAAAATCACCATCGATGAAAGTTCAGGCGATTTGGAAATACGTTATTTCGATACCATTCCTCGCTCTGTCTCGCTGCACATATTCGATGCTGGGTTTTTGTTTTCTGCTAGCGAAAGCGGTGACCACCTCTACTTTCAATTTTCCAGTCTTGGTGATGATGCTGAGGTAAATCCCCATCATTTCCAGCCACGGCTTAATATTGACAATGCGGAAAATATTCATATTGTGAATAGTATCATGTCTCTGAATCCTCTAATGCAGGCTGCTGTAAACCCTGCAGACGGTGCTATACTCGCTGGTGTAGGTGCTGCATCCAGTTCGACCATTCGCACAATTCGTTATGGCCTTGAAGTGACTGAAGTCGTTTCTCAGGAGCTGCCTGCAGCTCCAGTGGCAGTCATGACTGCCAAAACCAGAGCTAGTGACGAGTACGACAGTTATATCGTCTTGTCTTTTTCTAACCAAACGCTGGTTTTATCTATTGGTGATACTGTGGAGGAGGTAACTGATAGTGGGCTTGTACATGGTGTTCAGACTCTGTCTGTCCAGCAGATGGGACGCACCTCTTTAGTGCAGATTCATAGTCAGGGAATGCTGTTGGTTAACACAAAGAGCAAAAGCGCAAACGAATGGAAACCGCCCGAAGGCACTTATGTTACACACTGCTCTACTAATCGTTATCAGGCTGTGGTGGTACTCTCAAATAACGAAATTGTCTATTTTGAACTTGACGACCAGGATGAACTAAACGAATATGAACAACACAAGAGTATCCCTGAGGGAAATCCTGTCGTGTGTATTTCTATAGGTGATGTACCGGAAGGAAGGGTACGGTCATCTACTTTAGCTGTTGGCTGTGCAGATTCAACTATAAGGCTCTACTCGCTAGACATAGGATCTCTTTTAGAATCTCTCAGCCTCCAAGCTTTGAGTGCGGTCCCTAGTAGCGTATTGGTTATGGCAATGGGACCCGAAAACAGGGATTTGTATCTGCATATCGGCCTAGTGAATGGCGTATTTATTGCTACAAAGGTAGACCCAGTGACGGGGCAGCTAAGCGACTCGAGAACGCGATTCCTTGGGCCATTGCCAATTAGGCTAGCCAGGGCAATAGTAAACGGTCAAGCTACTGTATTAGCACTGACTACCAGAGCCTGGATTGGTCACACAGGCAGTAACTCCTGCATCGATCTGGTGCCGTTGAGCTTGCCGTCCTCTACACTTAGGTATGCGTCCGCTTTCAGCAGCGATGCATGCCCAGAAGGCGTAGTAGCTGTATCAGGTAAAATGCTGAGAATATTCACCGCCGAAAAGCTTGGTGAGAAGTTTTACCAAGAGAGTAATAGGATAGTTTCTACTCCAAGGCGACTACTCGAGAGCACAGACGGAAAGGTAGCAGTGATTGAAACCGATAACCTTGGTAGTTCACCTGGCGCAGCGGCGACATGGCAAAGCCGTTTTGAAGTGGTTGGACAATTCAGTTCAAATTTTGATGCTAACGAGGCCGCTTTTTCTTTAGCTGAATGCTTTGGCGGCTTTCTAGTCGGTTCAGCAATCGATCAGATTATGATTCCAAAGAGCTGTTCCTGGGGCTATATCACTTATTTTAGCAACGATACTATTGTTCACCGGACCAAGGTGGAAGAGTCGCCATTAGCGATGAAGGAATTTCTCTATGTTGATCCTGAAACTGGTGACGATCAGGTAAGGCTGTTAGTAGGCGTAGGCTCCTATCTAAGGATGTATGCCAACGGCTCGAAACAGTTACTGAGAAAGACGGAGGTAGATTTAAAATACCTTGGAGTTACCAACATTACCGCTATTGACTACATTGATTATCGCATTGTCATTGGTGATATCAGACGATCTGTGGTGGTTCTGGTATATAAGCCAGCTATCAACTTGCTTATTCCGGTCGCCGATGATCCAGTGCCCCGCGCTGTCACTTGCATGACGATGGTGGATTATAATACTGTTGCAGCTGGCGACCGGTTCGGTAACATTTTTACAGTCAAAGTCCCTGAGAACGCGAGTCAAATTGCAGATGAAGATGAAACTGCTGTTTTTCTTAAATCCGAAGCACCTTATCTTAACGGAGCCCCGCATAAACTGACCTTGAGTAATCACTTCTACGCTGACGACGTAATTACGTCAATCCAGCTCGCTAGCCTGGTACCTGAAGCCTCTGCTCCTGAGGTCTTGGTAGCAACTGGTTTGCAGGGCTCTATTTTTGCACTAATGCCTATTCCGACAAAAAATGATCTTGAGTTTTTCAACTCTTTAGAAACACTCATGCGTCAACATTGGGATTCTCTTGTTGGAAGGGATCATTTAGTTTTCCGTGGTTATTATAATCCTGTTAAACATGTTGTTGATGGTGATTTGTGTGAATGCTTCAGTGCTTTACCTGAGAATATCAAAGAAAGTATTGCTTCAGACTTAGACAGGGCCATTAGTGAAGTGGAAGGCAAGATATTAGATATGAGGATATCACGGATATATTAGATGTATTATAGAGTATTTTGCATAAGATACTAGGTGTTATAAACGATATTTTCATAAAATATATTACATTATAAACGATATTTTTTGCTTTCCTACATAGAGTTCACTTATCATGCTAAAATTCTACATTTTCCCATGCCAGACTGGTTAGGCAGCCCAGCACTGAAATCTTCAATGTGAAGATATCCCCTTCGGTCTACCAGTAGAAGCACTCGACCACTGGGTGTGAATCGCATTGATGCAGCAACTCGGTATCCAGCATTTGAGTTGGTAACATCAGCACAAATGGTAATTCTGCGAAAGTCTGTAACAAGTCCAGGACATGACATCATGTACACAAGGCCCGACTTGTCGAGGAAGGCGATTGCATCTCCACGAGGAGAGACTTCCGCTTTGTGAATGTCTGTTCCTACCTTATCCACTTTCATGAGCACATAAGGTCGATTACCAGTAACACCGCTCGTAAGCGAGGAGTTTGAAGAAGACGGCTTATTGATGTTCGTTGCGGCCGAAAGTGTTCTTCCAGACCCTAATGCTGCAGTCTTCGTTCCAACCAAACTGTCCATTATAATAGGAGGAGCAGCAGTGGCTACCGATGTCACCACCAAATACCGAGAATTCGTAGGGAAAAATCGTACAGAGGTTATGCCTTCATATTCATGATCGATGTCCATTCTTCGTGAAGACTTTAGAACAAGCCGTGGTTGCACCGGGTTTATAATAGAAATGACGATAAATCGGGATTCTGCGTAAGTCGAACAGCACAGGAAACAGTCATCGTCTGAAAATGAAATAGTAGTAATAGGGTCACGATACGGGCTGTTTACCGTGATGAATTTTGGATCCTCGTCTCCAGGACGAGGCGAATCAGATGTGCTTGATTCATTCAGATAAGAAGCCAGTCCAACATAGTGGAGAACAACCATCGGCTGGTTCTGAGAATTCTGGTCTCTGCCAACTATGCCCACGGCAATGGTGCTCTGATTCGATATAGCCAGGCAATGTATTCCAAAACCAGTACTGTGTTGATACACCATTTTGTAATTAGACATAATATCATAAGCCTTGATTATCCCCGTACTACCGCCCGCGATAACGACAAGATTATCATTCATGGCCACATGCCAACTGGTATCATCAATAGCGTTCTCTTCATGCATAAGAATGGGAGGATCATTGTAATCGTCCGGAATAGAATACAGGAACCACTTTTTCTTGCCGACAACGACAAACTTCGTACCGTCAGGGGCAATGCTAGAAATGTAGTTCACGTTATTGGAGCTTCGTAGCAGTCCACCATGCAAGTGTTTGATAGGGTGGATGAACTGTTTGCGATATATAGGGAAACTTTTCAGGAAGTTGAGTTCTCTCATGTCAGCTTCACTGCTCACGGCTCGGCCATCCACAGAAGACGACGAGAGTGTTCGAGTATGCGGAGTACTTTGCGACTCGCTTATGCTGATAGAGTCCCCTATAGAGCTATCGAGTGCAGATGATGATGCTGCTTTGCGAATAAGGTCTAACAAACCATACTTCGGAAAAACCTGCGATTTATCCAAAAAGGAAAGGTCCACATTTGTTTGAGATTGATCCAGGTCGTCGGTCCCTATTGAACCAGCGACGCTGGGGAATTTTCTCGAAAGCGGCGGTGACAACAGCTGATCTGCAGATACGGGTGGAGGTGCAAGGACTTTCTGGTCGAGTTCGATTCGTTTGGCTGACAATATAGAAGAGATGGACCGAAGAGCATCGACAGGACCAATCACCCGCGTTCTCTGCTTACAATTGATGCATGTGAACCATGGCGATTCACTGTGGTTGTCTTCCGAGGTCTTTCTTAGCCGGACCTCAGAAACAACACATCGGCACTCTAGCATCACATGGTCATTGTAGTCGCCGAGATACCGATCAATCGACTCCAAAAACTGCCCCCACTCGGCTAAAGAAGACGTGAACAACGTCATGTTCCGCGAGCGTGGGTAGTGCTAGTTTTGACTGCGCCCACCCGATTTTTAGAAATTACAAGTGTCCACCCACCGGCGATAAGAAGATAAAGTCCCACTGTTTGGTAGCCGCGCGGACGGCCCTAAAGATGAGAATGCTTCCAATACGTTATAGTCAATTTCTAATTTATTTATATATGCAATAGTTCCGATTTATCTTTCTTGTTCTAAAGGCTATATTCGTGCTGAAAATGGAAAAGACGTAGGCATACGACGTGAGCCAGCAACTACTGCTAACGGTCTAGACTATATCAAAACTAATGTAGCCCAATAGCACAAGTTCTCTTTTTGAATTGGGTAGGACGCAGGCCACCAGTTTCTGGTGCAGGATGCTTCCAGATTGTGAAAATAACGCAAAAAGTTTGAAACCGCTAATTCCAAGTAAATAAACTATAGCTTTAGCGCGGCTCAGCCTCCGCAGTAGCTTTGATAGGCATTTAGGGCTTATATCCGGTGAGTCACGTGACTGCCAAAAAGTCACGCCCTTCTCTACTTCGACTTTTCTTTAACATCTCGCGACATCGCATGCCACAACTGTCACCATGTACTTGTGGAAATAAATCCAAATACCAATGTCGGTGTGGAATTGCATATTGTAGCGTCTCGTGCTACAAAAAACACAAGTTCGAATGCCCTACCCGTCCGGAGCCTCATAGTCAGGAAGGTTCGGATCCTCCTCCGAGTCTGAATGGGCAGCTCGAGGATAATAAAGGTAAAAAGGAAATACCAGATGCTTTAAAATATTTCCTCTCCTTCAAATCTCTCCGCGTGCATTTAAAGGATATTGTCGAGCTTGCAAATGACAGCAGTATATCCGGCGAACGGACAGCAGAGGGTCGAAGAGATGTGGCATTGAAGAAGATCAGGGCATTACGATTAGGAGGAACTGAAGAAAATGAGTTTTTCGAAGAATTTGTACAATATATGTTGGAGCAGGACGGCCAGGAGGCTGCCTAAGTTGGCACGGTGCATGAACTGCGGTTCTCTAATTCTGATGATATTTATGAAAGGTGCTGTAATGATATTTTTCGGTATCAGGCATGTATATAATGAACTGAAACAGTATCAAGCATGTATATAATGATACTGAGAAGTATCAGGCATGAATGTGATGATATTTTCCATATCCTGGCGTAAGCTACTGCAACCGCATCGCTGTTCTACACCTCACTCGTAATTGCTGATGAATCTAGGAATACCCCGTGTATCAACCTTTATTCGATATATTGTTCCACCCTGGTCCTTGTCGTCTGTATATGGGCCATCCGGTGCCTCCAGCTTGAGTGAGGCAGTGGTTACGATGAGATGATCCAAGTCTGGACCTGCAAACGCTACGCAAGAAACTCTCTGAGCAGGAAAATGGTATTCCTCTTTGACATTGCCATCTGGCGAATACCTTCGGAAAGTGGAAGTCGACCAAACTGCAACCCAGACGTCCCCGTCTTCGGAAACACACAGTCCATCAGGTTCAGGGCTCTTCACCGAATAGTCGTCCATCTTCACAAACACCTGTTTCTGGTCAACGAGCAATTTGCCATTGACGTATGGAATCTTCCACACACTGTAAGTAAGTGAATCGGCAAAATAAACAGTGGTATTGTCAGGACTAAATCCGATACCATTGCCTGTCGTGACACCCTTTAAAAGAACCTCTGGAGCACACCCTTTGTCAAAATGATAAAGAATCCCGTCATGATACTCGGCGCCAAAGGTGAACATAGAAGATGCCAAGTACCCGCCCTGAGGAGTAACCATACCATCGTTGAATCGCGAGTGGGGGAATTCATGCTGGACACGGTCAATCACGCCCAGCTCAACTTTGTCTCCGCTCTTAGCATGCCTCAGATCGACCCTTGCAAGGCCGTCTGCGAACACGCATATATACACACCCGGGGTTTTTGACAGCCCGAGCGCACCAATTGGCGAACCAGTGCTCACATACTGATGAGATCTGGCTGTAGCAGCCTGATCCTCATGGTATTGAACCCAATGGATCTTCTCATCAATGATATCTACCCATGCTAAAATGCCATTTCGGCTATCATAAAGAGGGCCCTCGGCTAATCTGCAGTCGAATTTAAGAAACGGCTCGCTAATAGATATTTTCTTCATGGTTGAAAGATGAAAGCTTGCGTGGGGGACAGCCGTGTCTGCGAGCATGAGATCGAAACGGAGTTAGGCAAATTCGGACTTGGCTACAGACGATAAAGTATTGATTGATTAATTTATTTAAGGTAACGAGAGGCAGGGCAAGTAATGTCGTTAGGACCAGTACTATGCTAACTATTTGTTTACATTCAATCGAAATCTCTACATAGCTGCATACCGAACAGCAGATGGTTACCACTCTGACCTAATGGCGATCTATTTTTTAATCCTTCTCTTCTCCCATTTCTTCTGCTCTATATTCTCTCTAACACCGTTACATCCGTGTTCTCCTTGTGAACTCAGCTGAGCAACCTTCAGCGCCCAAATAGGAAAGTAGGCAAATCCCGACAAAAGAATGCCAAACTTCTTGAACAGTCAACCACCCTCGTATACATTATATATATAAATACACTCCTCCCTCCTGCCTCATCACATCATAGCAATGATGATCAACATATGTTTGGAAGAGCATGACATCGTCTGTGGTTCTTCGAGGACCAATGATGAAACTTTTTGGATCTGAGCTGGTGTTACGTAATGTTTCCTAATACGGAAAATGAGTCGAAATTGCTCACTATTCTGAAAATATAAAGCAGCCCCACAAGACGTTTTTCCCCTTTTCCAACCTTCCACTCGGCATTATCACAAGGAATCGTGCTCCTTGATCTGAATAACTGCAATTTTTACCGCTTTTAAAGCTTTTGAAGCCAATTGTCCCCCTGTCCGCTGATTGCCAGCGGACGTTAGACTTCTTTTATTAGTAGTTGCCTAAGTGACCTTGAACAATGGGAGCTTGCATTTTCCGAACCCACTAACGAGATCCCGTGGAATTTCACTGATTTTGATTCTTGTGTTGATCTATCAAATGACTTAAATTCAAACTCATCTTCTCGCAATAATACTATATCATCTGGATCCGATGAAGGTTCTAGTATACCTTCGGAATCTTCTACTTGTTCCCGTCAAGAGTTAACCCCTCTGTCTAGCGAAGGCGATGAAGAACTTACTTGGGTAGCCCCTGTCGATCAGGAAAAATTTTCTGTTTATATGAAATCGTTCGGCACTGGTGAAGAATCTACTTGGGATAAGGTCGAAGCTGTGCGTAAGCGCATTTCCAAGCGAAATCGAAGCACGGTTCTTAAGCAGACACCGCTTAAATCTGATTCTTCGACCAAGAAAAGCACACTGTCGGCACGCAAGTATCGTCAGATGAGAAAACAGGAAGTGAGCATACTTGACAGCAGAGTTCGAGAACTTGAAGAGAAACTTCTGCTGCAAAGCACCGAGTTGAAGTGGTGGCAGATGGAAGCTCAACGGTGGAAAGAGCAAGCGGAAAAAAAGTCTTAGGTAGATATGAAATGCTTCGTTGGCTATAGCTGGTATATAATTGCTGCGTGAATATGATTTGAATTAAGTTTTTTGCATGCTGCTCCTCATTTGTTCATGACAAGATTCCTCAACTCCATTAGGTGATTCCTATCGTATTCTTCAGTAGGAAGCCACCCTTTGTACTTCTTGAGCCATCTCTCATCCTCACGATGCAGCTTAGACACAAAATCTCGGGTGATGTTGAATTCGTTTCCGGCGATTTGGCTGATATTCGACGTTGATAATGAAGCCTTTATAGGGCCAAGTGAGTTATCATCGGTCATGAACGTCTGAGATACAGTTTCATCTTCCAAGTCCTGCATACCGGCAAAAGGATCCTCCTCTTCAAACTGATCCTGCCCGTTGTTAGCAGAGAGCTTGACCCATCGAAGGTTCTGAGGATCAAAATACATATCGCCAACAATCTGCTCGCTGTTTTTGGACTTGAATGCAATCAGACCCGGAGTCTTAGCAGTGACTGAATCGAACTTTTTCAAATCTGCTTCATTTCCCTCCCATATCTGCTTCTGTGCATTGTAATTCATGTTGCTAACCGTAGCCTGTACAGGTATTCCAAGCTGTCGTATTAATCCCAGTTTGGTCGCTGTAGGTTTACCTTTAGCCCGATGACGGTTTCGCACTTGGCCAGACTTGTCTTTAGACATGGACGATTGCGTAGGATTCTTCACCGTCGAACGGACGGGCTTCTCGCGGTATTTTTCCAGCAGTTTAGAAGGGCTGCCTCGCAAAGTGCCATCCATGTGTGGTGCCTCCGTAAGATCGTCAAGCATATCCAGCTCTGTACCGTTTCCAAATACTTTTGCCCTCATTTTCCTAGTGCCAATGGTCCCATGAAAAGCTGAAGGTTCGTTGAAATCCTTCGATGAAACTCTATGGCGCAAATTAGAAGACGAGTTTCTGGCAGAATGGTTCAACGCAGCCATTGATTGAACTGGGCGAAGACTTCTAGCTCTAGCATTGAGATCGCTGCGAGAAGGTTCCCGTCGCATGTCAGGTGTCATGTCACGATCGTAGAAATTCCCGTGTGGATGCTTTTGCTCGTAGGGACCGGGTCTGCCAAAAGCCATGGACGGTGAAGCCCTCAAGGTGCCTCTCCCCAAATTAATTGAGCTTTTCTTTGACTTGAGGTAGCCGGCATTCTGCTGTCGACGACCTGCCACAACTGCGTTCCTATGCAATGTACCTCGATTGGCAAGATTATCAGCTTCCATGAGGTCAAACCCTTCCAACATATCTGTTTCGGCATCTGTGGTCCGTCTGACTGGCGAAGTATTCTTGGAAATACTAGGCCGATTCATAGCTGCTGATTGGATTTTCGATTCAAAAGCTAGGGCTTCAGCCTGTGCCTCTTTGGATGCTTTTCGTCGTCTGTCCTCTAACCTCTCTTGAAACTCAAAGGCTGTCATCGGCAGATCCTCAAAACCAATGTCGAAATCTTCTTGTTCATTCTCAGATGCACTAAATGTCTTAGCGCTAGTATTGGTCATAGTGGTTGCAGTGGTAGCAGCCGTAGCTGTGGAGAGAGTGGAAAGTTGAGACAACCTGGATGCAGTTCGAAATCCCGATGATCCGTCGTCGAAATCTATATCGGGAGCCTGTCTCCGCTGGAGATTAGCCGCCGTAAGTTTCTGAGGAGATAACGTTTCAAAATCGAAGCCGTCCTCGAAATCCTCGGCGACTGGTTTGTTAGGCGAAACACTAGGAGGTTGATAAAGAGATCCCGAGATCAGGCTATTATCGGCGGAAGGATCATAAGCAGTAGCTGTTCGTGGCGTAACTGTGCCATTGTCATGCTGTAACTTGTATAATTGGGCCTGCTCCCTCTTTACGTGCTCGGGGAGGTCAATGCCATGTTTCTGAGCACCCAGAATCAGCTGCATGCTGGCCTGCTTTCGCAGCTTATTGGCTTTTGCAGAGACTCCAATTGTCTCCATGCCATCTACAAGCTCATCTTCCTCGCTTTCAATAAATGCGTTGTGGTTTCTTATTGGCGATATCTGATTTGGGCCAGAAGCACTCGACAGGCCACTGGCATGCCTTTTCAATGCTGAACTTGCCGTCCCTAAAGAAGACTGCCTCAAATCAACATCATCCTCAAAATCATCGTCCCAGCTTTCAAAAGGTTGGTGAGCTCTAATGGTGTTCATTGAATGATGGAAGGTGTAGTTGGTGATTGTTTATCGATTTAACAGTTTATGTTCCAAAAGTAAACAAAGGCACGTGATCCCGATTTTTTTTTTCAGGAAAAAAAATTAAAAAATCCAAGCTTAAACGTCAATGGCAACAGAAAAGCATAGCGACAGTAGTCGCTTATCAAAAAAGCAGAAAAAGCTAAAGGCGCATAAGAAAGAGAAAGATCTCGAGAAAGGCGCCAGTGCTGAAGAACTTGCTGTAAAACGAGCTAAGGAGAAGCAGGAATCGAAGATCAAAAAGAAGCAGAAGGAGGACAAAAGCAAGAGAAACATTTTATTTATTGGAAATTTATCATACAATACTACTAGTGAAAAACTATCTGAGCATTTCAAAGCATGTGAACCTGTTTTCAGGTTGAGAAAGGGTTTTGCATTCGCAGAGTTTAACGGTGAAGAAGCTACCAAGCGTCTCAACATCGCACTTAGGCTGCACCACACGGTAGTGGATGGCCGCAGGATAAATGTAGAATTGACTGCTGGCGGTGGTGGCAACAGTAAGGTTCGTCACGCAAAGTTGAAAGATCGCAATGAGAAATTGAACGAAGAAAGAGCGGAGAGAAAGAAGCGAGAGCAGGAAGCATTGCAAGCGGGCGAAAAGACGGAAAAGAAGGAAGTAGGCACTAATTCCAAGTCACCGGGCATTTCGATACATCCCAGTAGGCTGAAGCAGATGCGATGAAATTAAACGGAATGGGACAGTGTATCCTCTGTTATCATAAATTTGTCTTTAGAATTATCTTATACAAACCAGCTGAGGAAATAAAAGATTAAGATCACATCAATCTACATGGGCAGTTATATTTTTCCATTTCGGAACATGTTCGGAACATGTTGCTTTCATGTAGCGGTGCCAATGCCTGCAGCTCTGTAGGGGAACGTAACTACCAAAGCTCACAATATTACACACTTTTTGGACTTCTTCTTTGCCTCAGGAGGCTGTAAAACGGCTCGGATAGCTTCATCAAACACATTCTTAAGACCCTTTTGTGTAAGAGCACTGCACTCAAGATACTTGTAGGCACCAATTGACTTGGCCATGCTTATGCCCCGAGAATAGGGTATAGGAGCCTGATGTTTCTCCTTGAGCTTTGCTATGGTTTCAGGATCCTCCCGTAAATCCAGCTTGGTTCCTACCAAGATGACAGGGATATGAGGTGCATTCTGAGCAATCTCAGGGTACCATTTGGTTTTGACATTTTCAAGAGACACGGGAGACACCAGAGAGAAGCAGATGAGGAAAACACCAGTCTGCGGATACGACAGCGGCCTCAGCCGGTCATAGTCCTCCTGTCCCGCAGTATCCCACAATCCCAGGTTCACAGGTTGGTTATCGACAAGGACGTTGGCGGAATAATTATCGAATCTGACGGTTAGCACGGTCAACGAGAACGATTATTGGCAAGCCACATACACTGTAGGGACGTATTCCCAGGGGAAAGCATTCGTCGTATATGAAATGAGCATGCATGTTTTGCCGACGGCACTGAAAGCCGGTTAGTTCTAGCACTTGAGTTATCATATAAGAGGTTTCGGGGGCATTCCTGGTGGTACTAGGAAGCCAAAACAAGCATATTCTACCACTATTTCGGCACCCCTTCTCTTGAGCTGTAAAAACATACCCATCACCAGCCACGACACACTTGATATTTTTCATCGCCATGCTTGAGTTGTATGGAGTGGATGAAAAGATGTGGGTAAAGCGCAATTGTTTGAGCCCTACTGAATGTGATGCACTATCAAATGATAAAATTTCACTAAAATGTGGAAAAGGGCTTAGCCTCATGCAAACAATGGCGCACAACAACGACAGCAGCGGGGAAAATGGCCGAATATTCAGGCAGATTATGTAAGTGTATCCATCTTTTTTGCAAATATCAATAATGCATCCGGTTTTGCTACCGTCGAATCCCGTAACTCACGCCGTCTTTTGTGGATATCAAAATATGCAATCGGGAACGTTTTCAGCAAAGATCTGCACCACACGGTGATCACAATCGGCAATTACAAAGTGGTGGATTCACGGCACAAAAAAAGGGCGGAAACCCGATGAGATGCATGATATTCATTGTTATTTAAACTGGATCGGGAATCATGGCGGGAACCGCGGCTCTGGTTGAGGATATCGGGGGGTCCAAGATGGTCGAGATGATCGGTCTTTGGTTAATTAGCGGTCCTTTTATCGGCCAGTAATTTTCTGAATTATTCGTCTTTTTATTCATCAGTATTCTCTGGTTTGTCATGTTTTTATTTCACTTTGGCTACGCCTGTCTTGTTTTCAGTGAGTGTTTTGGCCAAATCGAGTTATATCTCCGCACGTTTGCGGACTCACAATATAAACCGATAGGTTGTTACATAGCAGGATCTGCAAGTTTTGCAAGTTTGTAACGTTTGCATGTTTTGTAACTGTTTCAAATCTCGTTTTTTCTTTTGCTTTCTCTTGTATTGTGTCATTTTCCGTACATTATTATAACACTCTTTTATTGGTGTCGCTAAGCATGTAACGTCATAGTACAAGCTTGGTACTACTGTGGCATGCACCCCAGATCACAACGGTGCGAGATGAAACCTTAAAAAGAAAAAAAACACCAGGAAATTAAAGAGACAAGCTAACGAATCTCCCTATTAAAACAGCCGTGTCCACCCCCAGACACGCTCCTATGAATGTGCCAACTCGTAACTGGTCTTTTTCCCCTGGTTATTATGCCGCATTTAGCATGTCGAGGCGGAGGTGCCTAACTACGAGGTTATTTCGAACAAGACAGCCACGCTCTAATCACGGTCCAACCACCTTGTAATTACGTCTACCTATCAAAAACAAGCGAATAAAAAACTGGCAACAATTCGCAAATTACAGTTGTTTTTATTTTTGTGTACTACGCTCAAACGCTGTTCTTCGCAGTCGTTTACCCGGATTTAAATTGCACTCCTGAATAAACTTACAACATATCAAGCAGTGAACAGATCGACTAACTCTCTCACTTGCGTTGCTCCTCTACAAGCCACGCTCAAATGGACGCTTCCAAATCGCCAAACACGGCTCTCACCGGCCCTCCTTTGAAAAATTTGGGCCTGGGCTTAAACACCAACGACAAGCCTGCTGCTTCTACTGTTCCAGCACCTTCATCGAGCAACCCCGAAAATAGCACAAGCAGCCTTTCGGCAGCGCCCGAATCCTCCACGCTCAGCAGCGCCTCCACGTCAACCATAACGCAGACGCGATCCACGCAGCTTCTGGAGGATCCAAAACTCAAAGATGCCATAGCGTCTGACTACGGGCCAAGCGCGTTGCTGCAATGTGCCAAAAAGAGCATCAACTCCACAAAGGAGCTGGCCACTTTTCTGCGCAAGTCGGCAGCCCTGGAGTCCGAGCATGTTTCTCAGATCAAAAAACTCGCTCGTAACACTCGAGAAGTTATTAAGCGCCCCGAGGGCCGCCAGGGCACCTATTCGCGCCAGTTTGGCGATATTATTGCCTCCAACGAGAAGCTCGCAGATGTTTCCAACACATACGCCGCCGCTCTCAACGTCATGCATGATGAATTAATGGAGCTCTCAAAGCAAACCGACCGCGTGAGGAAATCCATCAAGGAGACTTCTAATCGTCAGGAGAAGGCTGTAACGGATGCCGAGTCTCTTGCCGATAAGGCAAAGTCCAAGTATGAATCCTTGTGCGACGAGTATGAGAAAATGCGCACTGGTGATCTCACCAAAAACAAGTTTGGATTCAAACAGAGCCGAACTCCTCAGCATGAAGAAGAGCTCCATAAGAAGGTGCTGGCTGCTGATACCGATTACCGCCAGCGGGTTGCTCAGGCTCAGTCTGCTCGCAAGGCCCTGGTGGAGAAGCAACGCCCATCTACTGGTAAACAGCTCAAAGATCTTATACTAGAGTGTGATAATGCCATTGTGTATCAGCTGCAGAAATACGCCAATTTGAACGAGACCCTTGCTCTGAACCGCGGGTTTATCGTCGCGCCGCTCCAGAGTGCCGGCTCACTCAAATCCAGCTTGTCTTTGCGCGAGAAGGTCGCCAAAATTGATAATGAGTTGGATTTCCACTCTTTTGTAGTGGGATCTACAAAACACAAGCCTGCCAGTAAGACTGCTACTTCTTATACACAGCATCGTGCTGTCGCCGAGGAGAATGGCACAAAAGATTCCACTCCCAGCATTGTTGCTCCCAAGCCTATTGTGCCTCCTACTACAGTCAAACCTGAAGTTACTACTACCGATGTACCAAAGGCTTTCACACCTGCAACTGATGTACCACCTTCGGTTGTAGCTGCTCCAATAGATGGTTTGACAAAATCGCCTAGTTTGGAAACAGCCACGACAACTACCAACTCGAATATCGATTATCCACCTGGTACAGCGCAGGCTCTTCCTACCTTTGGTTCTCCTCTTGAAGAACTACTAGACTACGAAGAAGGCACTGTACCGAGGCTGGTTTATCAATGCGTCCAAGCAGTGGATAACTTTGGCTTGGAAATCGAAGGCATTTACAGAGCAAATGGAAACAGCGCGCAGATTGACGAGATCAGGCGTCTTTTTGATACGAATTCCGCTGCAGTTGATTTACTTCATCCCAATACTAACGTCAACGACATTCATTCAGTTGCTTCTGCTTTGAAGCTCTACTTTAGGGAGTTACCTGACCCTCTGCTTACTCAGGAACTTCATCAAGAATTCCTGGCTGCGGCTCAGTTCGACAACGACATCCAGCGGCGTGATGCTGTCCATGCTGCCGTCAACAACCTACCAGACGCGAACTACACGACTCTAAGGTACCTCGCTTTCCATCTGTATCGAGTTCAGGAGAGAGAAGCAATGAACAGAATGTCAACAAGCAATCTGGGCATTGTTTGGGGACCTACTCTGATGGCTACAGACTACGGTAACATATCGGATATGGCCATTCAAAGCAAGGTGATTGAAACTATCATTTCTAATGCTTATGTTATATTTGATGCCGAATAATCTTTCTAATAAAATAGTTTAACGTGAATCAAGTATAGATGTAAACGTTCTCGGAGTTGTTGTCCTTCTCCATGTAGTCACGAGATAGAAGGCTTTCAATGCTTTTGCCAACGTCCGCAACAGTAACTTTTCCTCTATTCTTGGTTTGTTCAATGGCCTGTTGGACCAAATCCGAATGGCCGATAGTTTTTCGTGCCTTCATTATCCTCATAATAGCAGCTTGAATTTCCAAATCCCGGTCTCTGGCGACTTTTCTCAACACTTCTGCCGCCTCGGAGGATTCTCCATCAGCCCCTGCACTTACGGAATCTGACCTCACATTGAGCGCGGCAATCTTCAGCCTGGCATTCTTCTCTTTCAAATTAACGTTCACTTTAAAACGGTCGGTCGGGCCAACTACTTTTCCCGAAGGCTCTTTTAATAGTATTTTGACCTTTCCCGCCACAAGAGACAAAAGAGACCGCTTAAGGTCTACATCTTCCATCCCCGTTAGATTTTGAAGTTCAGAATATTCCATCCAGTCATTGTTCTCGCTTTGAAATTGCATTAACACAGCACCCATTGACAGTTGCATGCTGAGTTCCTTTACGCCTGAAGCAAAACGTGCCCTTATAACGCAGTGGCCAAGATTGTGATGCCATTTCACCACGCGATTCTCATGCTTACTATGGTAAAAATCTTCAAAGGCTTTTACCTGAGCATCCAGAACATCAGGCAGTTTTACTTGTAATTCCGTATATGTCGGCCACTTTCCTTGAGTAAGAATGTTGACAGCAAATGCAGGCCGATGCCCAGGTACCGTTGACTCACTTGTCTTGAAATCGGTTTCATAAGTTCTTGAGAGCGTCATATCCTTGATCATACATTCCATTCTATGCGTATAAGAGTGCCCACATTCCTCCTTGAGCATTTCAATAAATTGGCTTTCGGCAGGGAGACTAATGACTTTGTTTTGCAATAGCCGTCGCGCGAAGTCTTTCACGTAGAATGCTTCAAAAACATCTTTGCTTTGGATCTCTTTAAACAGCCCAATAACGTCTGTTAAAGGTCCATCAATAAGTTCTTCGGTCGACGTGGTTTTGGCACCAGTTCGCATTAGCTCTTCAGTGTACTTTGCCAACTTCTCAGCCAACGATATCTCCCATGAACCACCGCGAATAGTAGCTCCGAACTGGTTTTTCGCTTTCCTGTGGAGCATTTTCAACTCAAGATAGCATTTATCTTGCTCGTCAGGAGGAAATTCGGGCTCTCGTTCTAAATCAAAAACAGATCGCTCTCGCAGTCTTGTTGCGTTCTCTTCGTCGGCTGCAAAATAAGCATAGCAAGTGATTGCCCACACCCACTTTTGAAGCTTAACTAACTCATCTATCATGGAGTTGGTCGAAGAAGTGTTGTTGATAATGCTAGCGATTTCATCAGCAATACCTTTCTTGTATTCTTCAGCGAGGTTAGATGACACAGTCTCGTCCCGAGATGAATAGAAGATCAACTTATCGTGTGACTCTTTTGGCATTGCAACTAATGCGGCCCAAGCATAACGATGTATATCTCTGTACTGCAAAAGAAATAGGCATATCAAAACAGCTTCATGATAGCTCTTATAATCAGCGTCGGAAAAGCCCAAATCCAAAAGAATGCGATGTGATGAATCAGCCTCCGCACGAAGAAGACCCAGTCGGTCTATGACATCTCGCGGCGAAAGAATTTCATGTCGCTCTACAAATACGGTGTAATGATCGGATGTGTCTTGTTTGAGCTTTTCAAAAGCCTCTGTGGAGCATTCCGGGGAGAGGGCCTTCAGCATGCTAGCAATTTGGGTGCCTAGTGGCAAGTCTATAGGGATGGTTTCCAATTTCCCGTATCTTTCGCTGACGATCGATACCAGCGCATCGCTCAAAATATCGATGAAGTCGGGATGTCTCTGAACATCACTGCCAGGTTCAGCACCACGAAGCATAATGCGTGACATTTTAGCACCACAGCTGAAGATATCATCACCGAAGCGCAAAGCGACATAGGTACGATCCAAATAGAAGAAGATATTTCTGACCAAATGAAGACGTTTTGCCCAGTCATTCCAGAGAGATACCACTTGACGAGCAAATGTTACAAGATAAGGAGTCGGTTGGTCAGAAACACGGATATTCGCATGGAACTCCTCGTAATAAGACATCACTCGGCGTTCAAGAGCGTTGACATGCATCTGCATTTCATGTTCTAGACGCTCCCACAGATCACGTTCATTCTTGTACCGGCAAAGATTCTCCACACCTCGGTACAATTCTTCCAAAGGAACATCGCCATATGATGCAGGCTGATTATCTTCAGACTGCTTCATAATAGCAGCAACTACGCCAAACAGCTTTCTCATTGTCTCTTCAACATATATGCGGGCCCGCTCACCATTAACATTCTGGGCAAATGCATTCTTGATCACCAGCTGACGCGCGGGACGTCTGGGAAGCGCATCCTTAGATCCCATCTGCTTATACTGCCGATAGGCCCGAATTCCATTTTTCGCAGCATCGGGTCCTACGGTGAACCACTGGGTGTCGGTGACCATAGTTGGATGGTAAATTGGTGGAGTTGGGACCAAATCCATAGTAGCATAAGTTTGGTGGTGGATGGGAAGCTGAGGTTTAGGTACGTCAATTGTGTAAATATAAGCAGTGAGGAAGTCAGTTTTATATGAGTAAAGTAATGCAGGATCCGTTGTGCATCTAAAGTGATGTATTGTGCATCTAAAGTGATGTAATGGACGGCATTGCAGTGATTGAAGAAGTTTTATGGTGTCAAGCTACTGCGAATTAATAAGCAATGACCACGGTGGAAACAAGCCTTGAGTAGATGAGAGGATGTTTATATTTATCAGAAAGCTATTAATGGCCTGTTGACGATGTTGATGGTTGATAATGTACCATCGGCAAACTATATATGCGTATGACGTAATTGGTATGCCGTCCTTTAGTAGACTATCTGGCTATCCCCCTTATCACTGCTTCTATACCGGTACAAAACGAGTATACCACGGATATCCACATTTCTTATCCCCGCCAAGGATGACGCATCATATAAGGTTACGTACAGCTCTTGGCATCAAATTCCAAATAATTTTCTACCTCTAGTGATCCGTAATCGGCCATGTTTCTCTGCCTGTGCCAGAAAAGGCACCTAACGTTTTGGTTGTGGCTACATATACTATGGCATGCAGCTGTTTAAAAGCGTTCATGAAACGGCTGTAGATCAGTAATCGCGAACGGCTTTGCGACAGATCGGGGGGATCTGGGAAAGAAATCAGACCATAAAAATCACGCTGATTATTATTGTCTTTGAGCGATTCAGCGACTTCAAGCCACAACCGAACTTTGCTAGCAATGCACTGTACCGTTGCTTATTTGAACATGTCATATAAGCTCATAAAAGTTACCGCCCTATTTAAAATAACATCCGCCGGTGATCGGCCCACCCAGGATCTGCCCAAAGTAGGCAAGTACCCGCGTAGACAATAAACAAGCATTTATTTGTGTTGCTTTTTGCTAGCAGGATTATGCTGGAACACCGCGTGCAACATTACTTTTTGCCAGTCAGGAGGTTCTATCAACCACCTTTGCTAGTTTTTTTTTGCAACATATCGATTTGCCTTGTTTCATTCAGGCCGAGTCATTTCACCACCAAACAGCATCACAAAGTTGCGAAAAACTATTGCACACATAATTAAAGTTTACGAAAGATCAAGAGCTGCTTCTGCGTTAAGGAATACGCGGAAGAAGCCGAGCGTAACATGGTTTTCCAGTGGGGCGCCAACACACTTGAAACACAAGAATTTGTTTTTTCTGGCCTAAAACGGCACATTTCTGCACGTATCAGACCAAGGGATCTCTAATTTGTGTGGCAATACGTATATTTGCTTTTTACCGATCCGTTCCCAAGCCAAGATCAGCCGATCAAGCAACTGCACGAATATTATAGTAGCTGTCTAAATATTTTCTACATTGTTACTGGAGGTTCGGTGAAAATCAAGGCACACTATACACCATTACCGGTACGTACTAACTTTAATCTTGTAATCAGATCCATGACGATTATTTTGAATTTTCAATGTTTCACCAACTCCTGTGATCGGCCTTCCATTTGCCAAATCGAACACATTTGGAACTATTTTCATCGGCACGCTAAAGTTTCGGAATACGGGCACAAAAAGAGTATCATCGAACGATTCCAGGGATTCCGAAAATTTTAATTAGGTAAATCATAGCTGCAGTCCTGTCTGAGGGTTTCACCATGTTCCACACGCTTTGGACTATTTTTAACCTAACCTTCCTGTTTAATCCAAAGCCATTTGTTCCAGATCAAAGGCAGATCGTAGGCAGAGTTTTTAACTCCGATCACAATGTGCAGAAGAAAAGAAGCGAAATAGTGGAAGAATATTTGCTAAAGGCTGCATTACTCCGATATCGGCCATAATCGTAGCGAGCCATGTACTGAATACTATCTGTAAAACGAAAGTATCCAGTAAGTTTATCCTGAGATCCCGATCCGAGACAGAGTTGTGTTTCTCTAAGATGGTAACGATGCCGCCCTATTTCTGTCTTAGATTCCGGCAACCGGCTAAAATTGTCCACTTGTGATTCTGAGTACATGCCACCACTCGGACAAAAGAGGCATTTTCTTAAACAATAAAAGTAAGCGAAATTCGCAGGTTAGATGCAGATTTAGATCAAAGTGTCACCGTATTATTTCAAGGCACTTTAAGCTGGCAGACGCCCCAGATAGCAACATTAAATATTTAGATAAACAAAAGGCGTTAATCTCACCGGATACGTCAAGCGAAAATTCCTAGAACGAATCGAAAGCAGATCATTGCCTGTTGATAACGTCTAGACTGTCGAGATCTGAAATTGCTTTTTCCACTCATTTCTTTTGTCTCAAATATTTTATCCTAAGGCCCCTGACACGAGTAGAACCCTGTCTGCAGCGAAACGATCTCATTCATTACCTATTTGCGAAGATAATATTCCTATTGAAAATAGAAAGCCGTATTTTACCTTTCTATTGAATGTGTCTTTGTGTTTATTATATGTTTCAAAACCGTAGCGTTTGATATCAAATGTTTTTGCACAAGGACAAAAAAAGCAAGTCCAACCATGGTGCGACATATATAACTAGGAAGAAGTCTACGCATATAGAGCTTGACGACAGGTTCAGAAAACGAAGCATCTTTGTACATCTTAAATTAACGAAAGCCACCAGACGCGATCAGATTATTTGAGTTGTGGTTCGCTACGCCGAATCTCGTCTTCTGTGAGCCTGCTTCACCCGAAATCCCTTCCATTCAGAGTTCGCCAGCTATCGAAAGTCACTCTTTTCGGGGCCTAATTTCCGTATATTCTTGAAAGATAAGTGGCATTTTGGTCTTTTGTTAACGATCTTTTTTTCTTGCCTGATTTCGAAGGACTCGTTTATCTTTACCCTAAGTGGTTTGGAGCGAGATCGATCTGTGCTGTATTGGCCATTTTATATTTCAGCGACAACTATAACTATCCTTGTAGCTGCTAGTTAAAGCTGTCGTAATTTCCTTGTCATTAGTCAATAGCTTGTGCTGATCGAACTGCCCTGGACTGTTGACCGAATAGAGTCTCGGCCCATCTACTTTGCGGAGAACATCTCAAGCGCGTAATATTATCAGAATATTCTGAACTTGATAGACGCCGATTATCTCTTCTCCCTGTTGATACTAAGATATCGTTTGATCGGTGTCTAGACTCCGCGCTTAGGATCTCCCGGCCTTGGAAAGAACTGGCCATTACTCTTACTTCGCTTTATATAGCCGAGGCCATCTTCGTCTATCTTCAGGCTATTGCTGTGTCTAAAGCTGCATCCGAAGCTGCTACATTGAGCTTTCTGTCTTCCTGGCACTATGAAAGTCACCTTGATACATGGAAAGCAATCCTACACAACAACCAGCTGCCTCGATGCTTACGGCAGCTGCTGAACATCCTCCTACCCCCTCATCTACAAATATTTCGGCTGCGACTGGCCAAGCGATAAGTCCTCCTCTACCGGTTCTTCTTAGATATGGACCGGTCCAGGAGCCTTTTATGGCCCCTCGGCCACCTCAAATGATTGCACATCCGGGTGTTTATTATCCTCCTACCCCAGTTCTACCAGGTGGATATGGTTATCCAAATCCTATGCAACCAGCCAATCCGACACCGCACCAGGTCGGTCATCCTTTAGCGCCTCTAAGCGAACTAACTTCCGCATCTCTTCCAATGGTAGAGCACCAGCATCGTCAATACTCGTCGACACATATAAGAAACGCTTCTTATCAATTCCCGTCAATGGTTCATGATATCAAGGTTGATGCCGATTCACCAGGACAAGTTGCTCCTCCTGGAGTTAAACCGCGAGCCACCACCACGGTATGGGAAGATGAGGGAACTATGTGTTTCCAAGTCGAAGTTAAAGGTATTTGTGTTGCTCGGAGGGTCGATAATAATATGATCAACGGTACTAAATTATTGAACGTCGCCGGGCTTACTCGGGGCCGACGTGACGGCATATTGAAGAGCGAAAGGGTTCGTCATGTCGTCAAAATCGGCACCATGTTCCTCAAAGGCGTCTGGATTCCTTATGAGAGAGCATTAGAGTTTGCAAGGAAAGAAAAGATCATTGATAGTCTGTATCCGTTGTTTGTGGCCGACCTGAGTTCTTTCTTATATCACCCTGTTAATTATGCACGCACCGTGCAAGCTATGACCGCTGTTAAACGGAAACGAGCAGCTGGTCAGCAGCTTCCCATGCAATCTCGGCCATTGGCACCTGCTGATAGAAGACCCCTACCTTATGAGATGTTTCCTGATCAACTGCCTGCACAGATGTGGCACAGCGTGCCGCCAGCAGAAGCTGCGGGCTTCTCTCTTCCTCCAATGGCCCAAGGCTATTCTGGCATGGCCTACGGTCCGCTTTATCCACAAACAGATGATCCAAGAGGCAATCTAGGCAGCAGAGGTCAGTATGGACCACAAGGAACTGATTCAAGCCAAAAGCCTCAAAGCGTTCCTTTTCCAGACTCTTCTGGTGCAGTCAGATACGGCGGCCCCATGCAACCTCAGTTTATGCCTGTACCGAGTCAGGCGTGGCCATCGCCTCGAGAACCACGAGAACAACTGAGCCAAGAGCCAATGAGGGTCTCAGAACATGAAGAACTAGATGCCAGTGGGTCATCTCAATCGGGTGAGACGCAGACCCAAAACTAATTGATGTTACGATATGAAAAGTTAAAACTAATATTTTACGCCAACGCCATGTTTTCTCTAACGAACAAGCTTGTTTTCAACAACTATTTTATTAAGTATTATTGATGCTAGTCGTTTGTATGGGCATGAGACAGCAAAACATATAACAAACGATAGTGATCGTGTATTATTATTACTCCGTATATAGAATATTGTATTATTATATCCGTGCCTATCGAGATCATGCGTCTTACTCGTCGTCTATTTCCACTTTTCCTACAGCCCAGATCTCCTTTTCGTCTTCATGCAAATCTGAATACACTGTACTATCATCGCCCCCGGCAGCAATTCTATCCCGCTCTCCTGCAGCCAGCCGAAGGGCAACCCGTCTTGTGTAATCACCAATCTGCCGTTGCTGCAATGATGGAAGAGTTTGGCCGGTTGTTTGAAACCACTGTTC
The DNA here is from genome assembly GCA_030563415.1 of Casaregolazyma lundiana. Lineage (NCBI taxonomy): Eukaryota > Fungi > Ascomycota > Dipodascomycetes > Dipodascales > Trichomonascaceae > Casaregolazyma > Casaregolazyma lundiana. The sequence goes on along the minus strand of JAJMJF010000008.1, from coordinate 82,583 downwards.
AAATTTAGTACCATCGGCATCGTTGACGAAGTCAAACAGCGATAAATATGCTTTTTCTGCAGCTAATTTAACTGGTATTTGGCTGTCTCTAACGCATGCAAATACAGGAAGAACCAGGTCCTTCATCCAGGTGTCAACAAACGTTCTATTTGCATGAGACAATACCCGAATAATAACAAGAGCTAGCCTTCTAGTCTCACTAGATCTACTCGGAGACTTCTGGGTCAGTTCCGCAATACTCTTGATTATCTCCTCATACTCCGGTTCATTGTCCCCAGCAGGGATCGTTAGTAGAAACTTTCCTAGAGCAATAGTACAGCTCCCGCTGATAAGCGACTGTTCTGAGCCCAAAAACGTTTGGATGAAAGTTAGTAAATCTTGTCGGCACCGGATGACTGAGTTACATTTGCCAGCAACTGCAAGCAATGCATTTACAGCAATAGTTTTGTCATAAACAGGCCAAGTTATATCATTAATAACTTTCTTGATCATTGCCACATCCTTATCCTCGTCTGATGATGATGAAACTAGTCCTGCAAACGTCTTTGCTCTAACAACTATTTCAGATTCAGAGCCGCCTGAATTTTGCAAAACATAGTTACCAACTGAGATTCGAGATGTTGGACTAAGGCTCTTACCAGAAGTGAGGACAACCTCACACAGAGCTTGAGACATGGCCTTCGTAACTGTGCTATCTGTTGCCACATTGATGCTTGAAAGAAGCTCAGCCACAAGAGGATCAACTCGAGGTGTCAGAACGATAAGCGTTGCTAAAGCTTTAGCGGCACGAGCTCGCATAATCTCATTCGATGTCTGATCAGACAAGCTCTTAATAAACGTGCGCTGTAGCTGAGGCAAAAACGGTTTCAGCAATTGAGGAATATGAGACAGCATCTTGTTCAACGTATAAAGAATGGCAGCCTTGATGTCTGGTGAAACTCTTTCACCGGCGATTCTAATAAGTGGCCCCGCAATCTGTGTTACAACAGGCTTGAGGCTTTCCGGCTCGCACCTATCAATAACATCACCAATTCCGAGAGCAGATTCTTCACGTTCTGAGCTAGAAGCATACATGAGACCCTGCAGAAATATTGGCAAAACACAAAGAGCGCCTTTTGGAATATTATTGAATCCGGCAATAGGCCCTTTAGTCGTATTCTGAAGCAAGGATTTCCTTGTGACCTTGACTAACATTGACATTTCTTCCTTAGAAAGCCTCTTTATAAGAGCAGCCAAAGCATCATGCCCGGCTTGAACTAACGCTTGATCTTCATCGCTGTCCAGAGATGTGACTAATACAGGAATCCAATCGGACGAGTAAGCAGATAGGTCAAGCACGCTTTTTGAAAAGAAATTGCCCATGTGCAGTATCAAAATTCTTCTCACCGCTGCATCTTCATCATTAGCCAGAGCGAGTAAATGGGTCATCAGCAAATGAGTTCCGTCCTCATTTGTTACCGACAGTGCCACTTCATCAAAAGCTGAGGATATCACACTTAACTCAGTTTCGTTCTTAACGCGTTGCTGAGCAACAACAGCCTGTACTATGCCAGTCAAAATAGAAGATAACCTCTTGTACAAAGATCGGCCTGCAACAGATGATAGAGCGGCTAAAGCTGTAGCCTTATTGGCCGTTAATGGCTGTTCCAGCAAGGATGGAATCAACGCTGGGAAAACAGTATCACTCCTCGTGAACACCATTTCCTTGCCAGCCTCCAAAGCGCGGTCATCTCCCTGTTTCATAAGCTCAATAAGATTAGGCAAAATAGCGCTGACAGCGTCATCCCCTTCTTCAAGAGCTTCAAATGCTTGTCCTGCAGCTTCACGAACCTTAGGATCAGCATCAACCAGGGCTTGCTTGATAATACCGATAACTGTCGGCTTGTATTCAGCGAGTAGATCCCCAGAGGATGCTTGAACTAATGAAACCAAGGCAATACAAATGCCTTGTCTTGCGTCTGCATCGCTGACACCGGGCTCCATTCCTTCTCGTAAGCTCGGCAGAAGGTGTGAAAGGGCATTGCTTCCTACTCTTCTAACAAGATCACCAAGTGCATTTCCAGCAATTACACGATGCTCCTCCTCGGTGCTAGCCAAGTTTTTGATGATTACTTGAATTAGCGCCAGCATGATTTCCTTAATCATTCGAGGTGTATTGGCAACCAAGGACATCCAAACCTCGATAGCTGCATTTCTAACTGCCGCTGATGTGTCTGATCGACACATGAAAAGCAATGAAAACACTCTATCCCGTCTCTCCGTCCCCAATACATCAAGCAGCGTTTTAGTAACGTTGTTACTAATCGTCGTTTCTTCTCCACCAGAAGTCGATACTCCAGTGATTTGATAAAGCAGATCGCCAGTTAGTTCAAGAGAAGACAGACGTATACGATAATTAATATCAGCCAAACCATTTTCAAGCTCAGGAAGCATGAGGTCGACAGCCTTATTCGCATAGCTGCGAACTAGCCGACGGCCAGCCTTGAACGAAGTATCTTTCACTGCATCCGAACTATCGGCCAACCCATTCAAAATCGGAGGAATGATTTGACTTAGATAGGGGCTCATATTCTGGCCAAAACAAGCAGGCAAATACAGCAGTAGTGGCATGAATCCTGCCCTGATCCACGGTTTTGCAGAGACACAATTCTTGAGAATATCAGGCAACAGTTCTTCCAATTTAGGTAGACCCAGACCATAAATAACTTCTGCTAGAGCTTGCGCAGATCCCTGGTGGTCGCCAGCCCTGTTAGGATCCTTAAGTGTCTCAAAGAGCGTGGGTATGAGTTCAGCAAAATGCTCCTCGCCGAGTTTCTCTACTAAAGAGCCCAAAGCCTTACTAGCCATAGCCCTAGTAGCAGGAACTGGATCTACCATAGCTATCTCCAACTCGGGTACAAGCTCCTGTAGATATATCAAGATATCCTTGGCATCTGTAAAGATAGTCATGTTTCCAACAATCTGACAAGCCCTACGCTTTGTCGCAGCAGATCTGTCCTTCAATCCACGATGCAGCACGTAAACAACAAGAGCCAATGATGGTGCATCGATATAATGCACAAATTGTGTCTTTAAAAGTCCGTCTAAGGCGTCATCCGTATACTTAATAGGATCGCTTATAGCTTTCAAGAGAATCGGCACCAAAGTTTGTATTTCAGGATTGCGAATGACTTCACCAAACTTTTTCAGTGCGGAGTTTGCGGCACTCCTGACTTCTTTGTGCGTGTCTCCGAGTAATCCAACAATTTCTGGTATTATTACTGAGAGAGACTCTGAGAGTTGCCTTGGATCTAAATAGGCCATCGTACCAAGCAGCTCCAGTGCTCCTTTCTTTGCCCTCCAAGCAGTCAAACCAACATTCTCTAATGCAAGCGGTATCAACTTCTTGATTCCATACGATGTTGTACTTTTCATTATCTGCTTCGCGGCATCGGTTGCGGCAAATCGGACATCCGATGCGGCATCACCAAGGCCGGAGAGAATAAGAGGCATGATTTCAATCACATAAGGCTCAAAATACTTTCTAAGCAGAAGTGAAAGAGCTTCAAAGGCAAACTGGGCACCCTGGCGTCGCAAAGCGCTCTTTCTGTCCTCTGCCGCTTCGATCAAATCTCGTATTACATCATAATCTGCCAAACAAGCAATTCCTGATCCTTTGACTAAGCCAGCTAATCCATATGCTGCACCTTTTCTTGTAGCCAAACTGCCTTCACTAGATAGCTTTTCTATCATCGTACTTATGTACTCCTGGACCTTTTCTAGGTCGATTGATTTGACAAGAGGATCAATTCTAAGAGCCACAGCGTATTGAACATCTTCACTCGGCGTATCTAAAGTCAACAGCAGTCGATCTGTAATTTTGATTACTCGATCATCATCAATACCCAAATGCTCAGCTAAACTTCCGTAAAAAATCACAACCGCTTCTCTGACCTCATCTTGAGACTCGTTATCTGGTTTAGCCAAGTAGTGCTCCATTATAGGTATCAAAGCCTCAATGTGGTCCAGTCCTTGGTATTTTATGATTTGTAAACCTGCATTCTGCATTTGAGATCGAACTTCAAACCTTTTATCAGCAAGCGATTCATTTATAGCAAAGTTAAAAAACTTCAGAAGCGTATCCTCGCTTTTAAAGAGCGGTGCTGCTTCCTGTAAAGCCAAAGCTACACCGTGCCGACATATCCAAGAATAAGTTTCATCCGACTTGGCAGAGCTTATAGGAATACCGAATTTATCGTACACAGTCTCTGCAACCTTCGATTCCTTTTGATACAGCTCAATCAATAAATCAAGCACGTTTGCAAAAATATCTGATCCACTGTTAACGGCCAGTTGGGATGTAGCTGCGCCAATTGCTCGTGCACATGCCTTTCTACTTGGTATATAATTGAAACCTATAAGGTTTATCAATGCTTTAGGAGTGTTTCGATCGATATCCAAAGCGTTTTCCTTCCAAATATCATGCGCATAGTCAGAAATTACCTGATCATCGTCAAACAAGGCAATGTAGACTGCTGAAACAAAGCCTATTTGAGAAATATCCGCCTCGGCATCCAGTGTCTCGAGCAAAGCTGCTCGTACAAAATTATCCCCACGGAGAATACCATCGACAAATGGGTGGATTTCTTCCCTAGTTGAGAGCGAAATATTTTGGGAAACATTTAGAAGAGTCTCCTTGACCTGCTTTCCACGAGCAAGAGCATCCGCCCCAGAGTTTTCAATAAGAAGTTCGACCAATGCCCATACGACTTTAGAAGAAGCATCGCTGAGTTCTGCCAATCGGAAAGAATGTGTCGCAATGATTTCCAAAGTCAATAAAATTTGTTCTTCATCTTTGACTTGTTTTAAAATATGAAGCAGCAAGGGAGAAATATATACAAAAGTAATAGGATCTAGAGGTTTCTGATCCCCCAAAAGTTTTATCCGATATAATACTTTAAGCACCAACTCCTTCTGAGACTCCAACACTGGTTTTGCGGATAGCGCTCCAGTGATAGTCCTTGAGACAGCTTGCCCAACTTGATTTGCCATGGAGTCTAATCTAGACGATATCCTATCCGACAACTGAAGAAAAGTTGACAATGCTTCACTTTTCACTAGATCATAGTTGAGCAAAGGAATAAGTAATGAGACGGCCGGTGGAAACCAAATTTCAATACCAGTAGAATAAACTGATTCTGAGAGTGCTTGAATGACTGATAAACCTCTGATCAACTTATTGTAGATTTCCTGAATCTCCTTTCTAATAGTAGCCTCTGTTTCGAGCCTTTCTAATTCATCTTTGGAGTACTTTTTGTTCTTGTCTGATCCTCTAACACCCTGTTTGCTTTTCTTCTCAGCCAATTCTTTTCTTAACTCTCTTTCCCACTGTTGCTCCTTGTATTCCTTGGAATTTTTGTCTTCAGCAATGATTCGAGATTTCTGCTTTTCGATATTCGCCAGTTCCCCATCGGCCGTGTGAAAGATAATGACTTCATCAGCACTCAATTCTCGAGGATCAAACAACCAAGAACTCAAAAGGCTGACAATCTTAGGTGCAACTGTTGAGTAATCTATAAAAGCAAGAGAGCAAAAACAATTGGCAATCGCCCGTATTGCATGAGATTTTTCCACGGAACCTAGCTGATCAACAAGCATCTGAAATATTTCATCTCCGCGAGCAGCCAGCAGATCAGCAGGATCTATACCAGCTTTGATACACAAGGTGATCCAGCCTCCTTTTAAACGAATAACGGGATGATGAGCAATGATGATTGTCTTAGCAAGAACTTCATAATTAGGAGCCAAGGTGAAAATAGAGCTCAATATTTTTGACACTTCAGGTTCTTGCTCTGGGTTCATTCCCGACAATAGGGATTCTCCAACCGTAAGAGGATCCTCGACATAAAGGTTCTTGAGAATTGGAATAGCAGTACGGTTATCCTTCAAACAAAAATATACCCAAGCTTGGCCCCATTCGACAGAAGGTTGTGCCGGCATTTGTAATGCCGAAGCTCTAATAGCCCATACTAATTCTTGGCCGGAGATTCTCGTATATACTTTTGAAGAGATAGCAATTTCATTGTATTCTCGGATACCGACGAGATAGGCAAATGCAGCAGCGATATATTTTTGCTGGATAGCTTGTCCCGGTGACACAGAGACTTCGTCGAAAGTCTTTTTTATAGCTGCTGTCAATTCCGCATCTTCATCTAGAATCCAGGGGGCATTTTCAACCACAGAGCATATCCATGATCGCCTTAATTGCACGCGTTTTTCTGTGACCCCGGCGAGTAATGCCTCGTGCACAGTCTTAGATAACGATTGATCTTGAACCAATAAATGCACAAGTGCCTTCACCAGCTCTTGAAGAGCTTGGTCGTTAGTCTCCCGATTTAAAACTGCACACATGCCTTCCGCAGTAGTTACACTAGTTACGGGAATGGATGAGATCAATTTCCCGAACAGCATCCTCTGTTCAGACGTAGTTGCTTTTTTCAACTGGGCCAAGCATTTAGCCGTGATCCCACTAAGTAGCAGCTCTTTATTTAGACAATGCTCCTTCACAATGCTAATTGCTACATTGGCAGCATCCTGCCTCAGATGAGCACTCGAAGAAGAAAAGCATGACATCAACGTCGATAATAAATGATCATTGAAGGCTTCAGATAAATCAACTGTAGGAGAAAGTGAGCTGATCAAGTGTGGCACAACCGTGACTAGAAGAGACTCTGGAGCACGCAGAAGAGCTTTAGACAAGGCAGGATCTACGATTTTGTTGAAATCATCTGTCGTGACAAGCTCATGCAAAAGTGAGGTGAATGACTGCACAACAGAGTCATCCAAAGGCTGTTTTGATCCGAGTATAACATGTGCGTACCTGTCGAGGAGTGGAAGTTTGATACTTTTCAGAGCCTCTTCTGCAGCAGGGAATTCACCAGAAAGCTCTATTGCCGCCTCCGTAAATGTCCCTGCAAGTATTAAGGATGGTAACGACTTGTCATTGGTTATGGTCTGAACAAATGGCTCCAGCAAATGATGCTTCCTAATAGACAGTACGAACGCATGCCTAGTACTCCTCAAAGCAGCCCGACCGACTCTTTTGTGTCTCTCGTCATGTTTTCCAGACGTTAGCGACGATAGGAGAATCTCCTCCAAAATTAGCCCGATATAATGAAGCACGGTTGGTGATACTCGGACGTCCAAAATGGCATTGCACCAGTGCAGAATGGTCAAAAGGTCAGTCAATGGAAACCTGCGGCCACCCTGAGCGTAGTATTTCAACTCATTTATTAATTGATCCAGTGCAGCGTCGTTCTGAGAAACAGCATTGACCAATAGTCTTTCACAGGTCTTTCTGTCAGACTCGTCGTGGACTTGGCCCGGCTGAAAGACATGATCCACGATCCAAAGAGGGTCTGAAGTTAGTTAGAAGTCCCCGTATAGTTTCGTATAATGACTATTGAATACTTAATGCTTTACTGAGATTTTCAGTAACTATTCCTTTAGCTCTCGAGTACTTACCGTTGGTTTTGTCAAAGAGATCAGAATGTTCGCCCAGATCTAACTCGGCCATGCTATTAAATTAATAACGAGCAATGAAAGAAACAGTGAAGACACTAAAATCAACTAGCTATATACTCAGAGCCAATCTTTAGTGCTTTCTCGTTACTTACCTTTGATGCTTATAGTGCAAAGTTCAGTTTTGTCGGGATCACAGTTACTCACAGTGTATAAAAGGATGCAAAAACCCAAGCTAAATCTACACAACTATTACAATCGATGATGAAAGTACGATATTCCGGATACTTCTCAGTAATGCAGCGATGCATAGTTCTGGGGGCTGTGGAAAGTGGTGTATTTACCACCCATTAACCACGATTTGTATTTGAGATTGTGAGCGTATTGCTCGATAGTTGGTGGAGATGGTGAAATATTTAGCGGTAAAGGGGAATATTAGATCGTGAAATGGAATAGCTAGCAGTGAAATGAGTATTTAGCTGTTAAATAAATATTCAGCACTAAAACGGAATGCTGGCCGGTTAAAACCGATAAAATAACTCTTCATATCAGTGTTTGTGAAAATGAAATACAGCAGTATACTTCGATTCAAATAACATTACCACATCATCCAACCTTCTCAAACATTATTTTATTATCATACTGCCATACATATAAACAGTTCTTTGACTAGAATGTTGAATAATTTAAAGTAATAATTTAGCATAAATAACTTTAGATGTCATGCTTGAAGCAGCAACGTTCGTTATAGCTGCAGCTGCCGTTTTTCAGCCAGTTCTGGCACGGTTTAGATCTCCACTTGGGTGGCCGATCAACAACCTTGAGTTCCTTCTCGCCATGAGCAAACTGGCACTTGGTTCCATATGGGCAGTTACCTCCGCTTGTCATAAATGAGCTGCAAAGCTCCGTTTTATATAGTTCCGTGTTGATAGAATTCTTGGTCGACCCTTTTCTCTTCTGTGCGGAAGAAGCAGACGATGTCGAAGAGCGGTTGGAATTATTACCGACCGGCCCTGTAGTGGGCGTAGCCATGGGGCTGATCAAACCGCCCTTTCCATCAGTCGACGCAATACTCGTACTAGACGACGCTGCAGAACCAACCGATCCAGTTCTAGACGACGCAACAGTGACGGCGCTAGAGCTTCGACCAACCTCTTCTCCAGGAGATGAGGGCACAGTACTGGCTACCTGTTTGGCAGATGGTAGTAGCCTACCAACACCGTTGCCGTAGACAGGATAGTCTTCGGAACCATTAGAATCATAATACACAAAGTGAGAAGACTGCGCTTGATTCAAAGGCAGAGACTGGTGCCTTTGAAGCATAGGAGTCTGTTGCTGTTGTTGTTGCAACTGCTGACCGCCATAGCCGTCGATACCCAATCCCCTCGGTCCAGGCTGCTGGTAGTAACGGTGAAAGTTACCAGTACCAGCCGCCTGATGATGGTTATATCCATTGACAGGCTGTCCACCATTAAGACCAGGATATTGCTGACTGGCAGCGTTGCCGTAGCCAATGGGGTTCACCATGGGGGAGCTTGCTGGGGAGACCAAAATGTCATCAAGCATAGACGACGACGATCTCAGGGCAACGCCACGGCCAGCACCACCACTGCCATTATAACCAGGGACGTTCATTCTCGAACCTGACTTCTGAGCATTAAAAAGCATGTACGAGTTTCCAGTGGCGGCGGTGGGTTGGGCGGCCGGAGTCGACGCCGGAGCGTTGTTGGGCCACCAGATTGACTCCTTGGACGCAGAAGCCGGAAACACAGCCGGAGAGGAGCTGACATTCGGCAACACCTTCGAAGAAGAGCCAATTGGGCCAGCAGGCGGAGAGCTCACAGCGGGAGAAGGCAACTGAGACATGCGCTGGTCAGAGGTGGAGCCGGGATAAAGAGCAGTTGGGCTAGACGGCGAGGAGTCGGCCAACATGAGCTTGTCACCGAAATACTTGCTTTGAGCACCATTTGCAGGCTGTTGCAATCCCCAGAGGTTGGGAAGCGGAGCATAGTGAGCATCCGGCAAGTTTTTGGAAGATGCAGCAGCCATGGTGTCGAGGTCAGAAAATGTCAAATCAGCCAACCAGAGCGCTTAGCAATAAGAGTCGAAAAAAGAAACTCAAAACGACAAGCTCCACAGTTCACGAAGAATGTCAGGAGAAACAAGACGGCCAGAGAATCGGTAGCAATGCTGAAAGAACCACTTTTGCTGCAATGTGGCCAACCAAGTTTGTCAGAAAAGCGAAGAAATCACACAGTAGTACCAATCAAGTAGCTTGGACAGAACCCTATTACTGCACAAGGGCTTGTACAACAGACGACACAGATAAATAAATGGATTAAATAAATAAAAATGTGATGCAAATCAAAGCAAGATGGCTAATGTTTTGGATCGGGTCAGATCTCAAGTAAATGTACAGAGCGGATGGGTGTTGTAAGAGAAAAGTTGTGCTCAGCACTTCAAAACTTGTTGCAAAAATAGGGAGAAATTTGTTGTGGAAAATCGGGGCCTGTCCGGAAATGGACCGCGCACGGCTGAAGTCCGACGGATCGGTTAAAAAAAATATATGGCAACAGCGAATAATACGATATTAAAATGAGATCGGCTGTATTAAGAGGACTTTATGTATGTTGCCCAGGCGTCTTGTGTCTTTTTGGCCCACTTGTAGTTGTTGTTCAGTGCACAAAAGCCTGTTATTTTTTGCTCTAGTCCCGTTTTGGCTGACAATTATCAAATGTGCCAAAGTGGTTTCAATAATGCCGAGCCAATCAAGAGCCAGGGTATTCGCTCGGGGCTGCTTATCCAAATAGGGGATGAATCGGGTCGAGGCGACTTTCAAAGGTAGCCCCTAGTTCAAAATTTTGTTTAGGAACCCTACATTTTCGGCGAAGCGACTGCCCCGAGTGATCTGTTACATTTAATAGGGCTGCAACCCTGTAGCCACAAAATGTATAAAATAGGGGTATTATGTTGTGAATTAGGGGGTATATGGAGCATTAGATGCTCAAATAGAAATAATATATTCAAATAGGCTGATATTTGGTATTACTTCTATTATATGTAAATTGATTGTGGTTATATTTTACATTGTTTTCGAAAACCATGTAAAGACCTCGAGTATCCAGCACCCAGCATATACTAGTGCAACTACAAGTTTTACGAGTGTTAAATCTCATAAGATACATCGGCAAGCCATTTGATACTGCGAGTACGTCTGTCTTACATGAGTTACTACAATACTGCTATTCACTATTAGGCTGTAATGTATAGTTCAACAAAGTCCGTCAGATCAAATGCTATTAGGGCAGTTCAAAGTCAGTCTTTGCCAGCTGAAATGTGAACTAAATATTCGCATAAACTTATTATCAGTGTTAATTATTAGTATATCGGACAAATATCATGTCACATTATCATAGTTGATTTCGGACTTATTTTCGGAGAATATTACAGTCTATCGGTGAAATTTCAATGAACCATTTTCTGAACTAACACACCACAATCCAGTTCCAATGCTACCGGTTTTACTCTTCTAATTTTAATACTATTCCAGTTTTAATACGCATCTAATTTTTAATACTAGTCCGGCTCTTGTACTATTCTATTACGGTACCCAAATCTCCGACAATCCATTTGCCCCTCTTATTGTGCCGTCCAGACTTTCTACTACCGTAACCTTTTCATCGCCACTTTTGTGGCTCACCGCTCGTTAATGTTGTACATTTAATCTTTACATCAGCAAGATATGTGGAAAATTAATACCACCAAGAGGCTACATTACTCAGTATGACCAACATGGCCGACTCATCAACCATGATCAACACACCAACACCAACAATTACCAGACCAAAACTCACTTACAACACTGTATATCAATAAATCCATCGAAATCCCGTTATCTCTCCATTTCTGCATTATAAACTCCCCCGTTCGGCCTCCGAGGATTGTTCTAATTCCTCCTCGCTGTATATTGAGGATGTGCCCATTGTGCCTGCGGCGGTCGGAGTCCGGGTCGAATTATATCTCTTCCATTATATATCAGATGAGAACGGCGGCATTTTCAACCTCGTAGCTCCCATGACCGATATCGAAGAAGGCAAAGGTGTCGCTTTGAAACCCAAGCGGAAATTGCTCCGGCCATTATTTGGCAGCACTGTTCCTCCTCTGCCTGATGAACGACCTACATATCCGGAGCCAAATGTCAGCTTGTATTCTAAGCTGACATTTTCATGGATCTACCCGTTGCTCAAAGTAAGTAATAAAATTATGGGAAAAAACGCGTGAAATCTATTTCTGACTAATTCCAGACGGGCTATCTGAGGACCGTCCAGGCCGAAGATTTGTGGTCTTTAGAGGGCACTCCTATGTCAGTCCATCAGCTCTATGACACTTTTGAAAACAATCTCCAGGTCTATCGTGACAAGGCCAAGGCAAAGGCCAAGCGAGAAAACCCCGACATCTCTGACGATGATCTCCATAGGCTGCCATTGCCTAAGCATTCGGTGCTGCTTGCGTTGAATAAGACGTTTGCATGGACCTTCTGGGGCTCGGCGGCCGCAAAGGTTTTATCCGATATAGCCCTTTCTACGAACCCGTTGCTCAGTCGACGCCTGATCTCCTATGTCATGTATCGTGATGTGGAGCCTCAGGGTAAAGGCATTGGTTATGCTGTGGGAACGACGATACTGTCGTTTTTATCGGCCGTATTGATGAACAGCTTCTTCTATTACGCCACAATCACCGGTGCCCGAGCAAGAGCTGTTCTGACACAGGCCATTTACAACAAATCATTGACACTATCAGGAGCTGCAAAAACAAAATACACAAATGGTAAATTGACCAATCTCATTTCTACCGATTGCAATCGAATAGATTTTGCGTTGCAATGGATGCATTTCTCTTGGACTTTTCCTATATCTTTGGCCATTTGCATTGTCGTCGTGGTCACTAATATTGGTGGTGTCGGTATGATCGGTTTTGCATTTCTCTTCATTTGCTTCTTCGCCGTTATTATGTGTGCCAGAGTTATTGGTCGCTATAGAAAGGCTATAAATGTCCTTACTGACCAACGGGTGTCAGTAATGAGAGAAATTCTGCATGCCATGAAGGTCATCAAGTTCTATTCGTGGGAAGAGGCTTATGAAAACCAGGTCTTAGGTATACGTACAAAGGAGATGGATAAGGTGCGAATAATGTTGACTATCAGAAATGTCCTCAACTCCATCTTCACTGCTGCTCCGACTATTGCTGGTCTGCTTTCCTTTGTCGCTCTACAGAAAGTAAGCCACTATCTGGATCCAGCAACTGTTTTCTCTTCTTTGACAACTTTCAATATTACTCGAATGCCTCTCATGTTTCTGCCTCTATCTTTAATGACTACTTATGAGGCATATCTTGGTGTGTGTCGAATTGAAGATCTTCTGTCTGCTCCAGAACACCAGGAATACCTCGAGTACGACGAAAACCAAGAGGACGATATTATCATCAAGGACGGTTCTTTTATCTGGGAAAAGGGATTGGCAGAAATTGAAGAGAATGAAGAAAAAAAGAAACAGGAGGAACAGGAGGAACTTATCGAGTCTGCCACCACGAAGGAGGAAGAAAAAGTCTCAAAAAAAGATTCCTCCTCAATCGGAGACGAGAAAAAGTCGCTTTCTGATGCTACCAGTGGGACTAGCGACCATAGAATCTTTTTTGGCTTCAAGAACCTGAACCTGAATATAAAGCATGGTGAATTTATCATCATCATTGGAGCTATTGGTGTCGGCAAGTCTTCTCTTCTTAATGCAATTGCCGGGGGCCTCAAGAAAACTAGTGGTTCTGTAAGCTTGAAGAAAAAATTTGTCTTCTGTGGCCAGCAGTGGGTTCAAAATGCTACTGTCGAGCAGAATATTTTGCTTGGCAAGCCGATGAAACGTGACTTTTATGAAAGAGTTATCGAGGACTGTTGCTTGGAAAGAGATCTGGATATTCTACCGGCCGGGGACCAAACTGAGGTTGGCGAGCGTGGCATAACTGTCTCTGGTGGACAAAAAGCGAGAATAAACTTGGCCAGAGCTGCTTATTGGGATGCCGATATTGTGCTTCTTGACGATGTGCTGAGTGCTGTTGATGCCCATGTTGGCAAGCATATCATTGACAACTGTATTACCGGGCTACTCAAAGGTAAAACAAGGCTTTTGGCTACTCATCAATTGTCAATGCTTCCGTATGCAGATCGTGTCATATTTTTAAACCACTCTGGTGCAGTTTCTTGTGGCACGATTGAGCAGCTGAATGCTACCAATGAGGAGTTTAGGCATTTCCTCACTTTCAATAAAAACAGTGAAAAGAAAGAGGAAGAAGAGGAAAAGGAAAAGGAGGAAGAAGAGTTGGAGGAAGAGGAACGAGAAATCGAGAAGGTTAAAAGTCGTAAAAGTGTCAATGGGAAGCTTATGCAGGCAGAAGATCGTGCCACTGACTCCATTTCACCTGAAGTCTACAAAGCATTATTTTCAGTTGGTGGACCTAAATCAGGAGTTGTGGTTGCCAGCATATTCTTTTTCTTCGTTGTTATTGCTACATTTTGCCAGATTTTCACCAATACGTGGCTATCTTTTTGGACCAGTGACAAATTCAAGGGCCGATCAGAAGGTTTCTACATCGGTATATTTGTCATGTTTGGCTTGCTTTCAGCATTAGCTTCTTTTGTTTTCTTCTACATGCTAACATTTATTGTCAATGCATCTTCTTTAAGGATGCACCAGCAAGCTGTGAAGAGAGTGTTGCACGCTCCAATGTCGTTTTTTGATACATCCCCTCTTGGACGTGTCATTAACAGATTTTCAAAGGATACGGACACGTTTGATAATGAGCTTTCTGATCAGGCGCGACTGATGATCATGTCTCTGTCCAATGTGATTGGTGTCTTCATCCTGACTATCGTCTATATACCCTGGTTTGCAATTGCAATGGTCGGACTGATGGTAATATATTTTGCAGCTTCTACTTTCTATCGGGCTTCTGCTAGAGAGATCAAGCGACTGGATTCCCTCGGCCGATCTGTGATGTTCAGCCACTTCTCCGAAACTTTGAATGGTTTAACCACTATCAAAGGCTACAATGACGAAGAAAGATTCATCAACATTATGAAAACATCAATCGATGATATGAATAGTGCATATTATCTAACTCTTGTGAATCAGAGATGGCTGAATCTTCGTCTGGATTATCTGGCAGCTGCGTTAACTTTTGTCGTCACCATGCTTTGTGTGACCAACCAATTCCATATAAACGCTTCCTCTGTCGGTTTAGTGATCTCGTCATTATTGCAGGTCACCGGTATGCTGGGTATGATTGTTCGTCAGACTTCTACTGTAGAAAATGATATGAACTGCGTGGAACGAATCCATGCCTACGGATATGACCTTGCTCAGGAGGCGCCATTTATCATCTCCGAACGAGCACCGGAGCCTTCATGGCCTCAAACAGGTGCAGTGGAGTTCAAGGATGTCGAGATGAAATATAGGGATGATACCCCGCCTGTTTTGCACGGAATTAGTTTTTCTGTCAAAGGAAGTGAAAAGATTGGTATTTGCGGCCGAACAGGTGCGGGAAAGAGTACAATTATGGCGGCAATGTATCGGCTAGTTGAGCTAAGTGGAGGCAGCATTGAGATTGATGGTTTAGATATTGCTAAGCTTGGTCTCAAACAACTCCGAACGAAGTTGTCTATCATTCCGCAGGACCCTGTTCTCTTCCAAGGTACCATCAGAACCAACATCGACCCCTTTGGTACGGCCCCGGACGAAAAGTTGATTGATGCACTTAAGCGATCTTGGCTGTTGACTGATGAGAGCCTAGAGCTTCTCCGCAAGGGAGAGTTTGACGAGGTCAAATTTAGCCTTGACAACCGGGTAGAAGAAGACGGGTCCAACTTTTCCCTGGGTGAGCGGCAGCTGATTGCATTGACCCGAGCTCTGGTTAGGGACAATAAAATATTGATTCTGGACGAAGCTACGTCGTCGGTGGACTTTGAAACTGATCACAAGATCCAGACTACAATTGCTTCTGAATTCAAGCACTGTACAATTTTGTGTATTGCACATCGGCTCAACACCATTCTTGGATACGACCGAATTCTAGTTCTTGACCACGGAAATATCGCTGAGTTTGCTACTCCGCTGGAATTGTACGACCAGGAAGATGGAATATTCAGGAGCATGTGCGACAAGAGTAATATCACGCGTTCGCAGATTGAGACTGCTAACGATCCTCAGCAATGAGTAATAACATCTAAATCATATATTCTATGCGTATGAAATAATTTAAAAACAAGTCTTGTTATTTGTTATCTGGTATAGTTAATACGCCTAAAATGCACAACTGGATAGACCAGTTATGTAGCCCATAGTTGGCCAGAATCCTCTATCAGAATTCGTCTATAGGGTGTATGCTATTGCTGATGAAGTTGTGTACGATGTTCCAATACTTAGGCTGAATGCATGTATCATTATGAGTTCCCTCGGGAAACGTGTGAAAAGACTTTTTCTCAGACGGACACTTTTTGAATAGTTGATCCATATGGTCCACAGGAACCAGCTCATCCTTTGCTCCGCTGAGGAAGAGGAACTTTATAACGGGAGGCAGACCAGGAATAAGGTCCTCGGAGCGCCATTTCTCAGACACCAGCATGGTAACCGGGCTCAGGAGAGGTAATACGTTCGGGACGACGTTGGGTAATGAGGTGAAAGTATTTTCCAGGATGATTCCTTTGACAAGTTCTCTTCCCAGAGGCAAATGCGCGAAATACAAGGAGGCAGCGCCGCCAAGTGAGCGGCCGTACAGCACAACCGAGGTATCTTTGAGAACACTGTGGTCGGAAATAAACTTGCAGACCGAGTCAAGGTCGCGCTTGATTCCCGACTCGGAAGGAGTGCCTTCAGAGAGCCCGTAGCCGCGGTACGACACGGTGACGACGTTGCAGCCCATATCGTAGAAGGCGCGAGCCAGCGGCAGCGAATGGCCCATGTTTCCAGCATTGGGGCCCAGAATAACCACTGTTTTTTTACACGGTTTCTCCAGACCGTTCACAATGGCATATAGTCTGATTTTGACGCCGTCTGAAGTGGTCAGCGACACGTCCTCGTAGTCCATGTTGAAGGACGAGGGCCGATCAACGTCGGTTCGGCTCCCCTCAGGGAAACCAGACGGGTATATCAGGCTTCTCTGAAACACATACAGCCCGGCTAGACCCAGTGCAGCTATGCCTGCGACAGAATACGCGAGCGAATATACAAAATGCATGTTATGAACAACTCAGGTGACTTTTGGGGGGACCATGGTTAAATCTCACCATAAAAATCAAGTGATAATGTGGGAAAATGTCAGGTTTCGGTCGCTGGTTACCCGGCAGCGCCTAAAAATTTGTCCCCTTCTGTTCTTCCCCAAACAAACCTTGATACTCAATCCATCTGATTCAGTTTATTGTTCAGAATCAAGGGGCGATTTGGCATTCTTTCTTAAACCGCAAAGTATCATGACTGACGTCGAACCAGGTGCAGCTGCCAGCGAAGCAGTCACGGAAAAGCTCCAGGGGCTGTCTGTCGACGACGACCAGGTTTCCCCCACTGTGTTCAGATCTGTCGAGAACTTCAGCGTCATACACCCGCTGACGTATCGGTGGACGCTGTGGTATATCAAGCCACCGGTGACGGGTCAGGAGGACTGGCATCAGCTGCTGAAGGAGGTGGTGACGGTGTCGTCTGTTGAGGAGTTCTGGGGCGCTTACAACAACATACCCCGAGTGTCTGAACTTCCGGTCAAGGCAGACTACGCACTTTTCAAATCGGGCATCAAACCCGAGTGGGAAGACGTTCATAATTCAAAGGGCGGGAAATGGTCCTACCAGTTTCGAAAGCGGCCGCTGGGATCCATTGACGACGTCTGGCTCCAGATACTGCTGGGCATGATTGGAGGCACTCTGGACAATGATTCTGGAGATCAGGAGGAAGTCAATGGAGCATTTGTTAATGTCAGAAAGGCCGGTGTCAAGATCAACGTATGGACCAAGGACGGCCTGCACGACAAGCTGCGTCCCATTGGTCTCAAGTTCAAGAAGCTTCTTGATCTCACTGAGCGGGATGAAGTAGAGTTCAACACGCATGAAGCTGGCCGTGGAAAGCCAAAGATCGTCTTGTAGTAAAAGTGTCAATGAATAACGGTTATCTCAAATCAGCAACTATTTTCTGTGGAGGTCGCAACGTAACTTATTATCTCTTATCGCTCTTTTTTCTTTGCCTCATGGCGAATTCGGTGAACGGATTGATTTCCAGTTGATTCTGGATTCAAATGCAACAAAAAAAAATATAACTTAAATAGATATTATATGTAATGCAAGTCATTAATGCTTGGTTTCTTTACAAGCTGTAAATTACAACTCATCCTGAGACATCATCGGGCAAAGATATAATCGCAAAAGGTCATTAAGATGGCCGACTTCGTGTCTTTCCATAAATCTCCGGGCTTGTGGAGGCAACTCAGCGGTACTCAGCGGGATGTCCATCTCGCCAAAAGGTGCCTCTACTGTAATTGTTTGCCTCGTTTGCCGTCGTTTGCCATTCCGGTCAAGGTTTACCAGGTGGTCCAGATTCAGTTTGCTGAACATTTTCTTCTGCACTCTGGTCGCATTAAAAGAATACCCCATTTCACGTTCTATACGATACCATCGATTTTTCCAGTCCTTTTCAATAATCGAGTACAGTCGATCTTCTTCCTTTGCAGTAAACTCCGCGTTGCGTCGCCTGAGGTGCCTGAAATACCGCATCTGCGCAGCCTGTGCCGAGTGACGGTGGCCAATATACGCAGAAATGGTGTCCCAACTGAGGTCGCAAGATTCTTTTAGGTACGCAATGATCGCATCATCGGCTTCGGACCATGCCTGAGAGGTTTTCGCTAGGGCCATCTTGTTTGACGGCTTGAGAGCTGTATCACGAGCAGGCCTGCCTCGTCGTGTAGGTATACTAACAGCAGTGCTTTTCTCTTCAATTTGAGACACTAAAGGCGCAGTCTTTCGAGCAGAGGTGGATTGGTACGGATCCTCAGGGTCTCTTTCCGACTTGATCGTTTGGTCATGGCTTCCAATGGCATCATCTTCGTAATAAGGACACTCAATCTTATTCGATATTGGCGGATGTTTGCTGGAATCAGATTCTAACTTGGTCGCGAGTCCCGATGACTCATCGTGCTCAGTCAACCTAGGATCCAGCTTGCTGCTTTGTTCCGATTGCTCAATCAGGGACTCCGTACTTTCAGTCTGTCGTTTCCGCTTCAGCACAATATCATCCAGGACGTAATCTACCGACATTACCGTGCGGTCCTGCCTATGGCGTTCGGCACTGCTCTCTTCGGAACTACTCTCCTTCGAATTGAAGCTCCTCTCAGCACTCTCCTCCGAATTGAAGTCCCTCTGAGCACCCTTTTCGGAATTGAGACTCCCCTCAGTGCTTGCCTCAGAATTAAGACTCTCCTCAGTACTAAGAAGCGCATGCTCATTCCCCAAGCCGTCAGATGAGCTCTGCTCTCCGACTTTACCCTCAGGCGAACTCGCGCACGAAACCTGCGCGGTACCCAACGGCTCATCAGTAGGAACATCATATACCAGAGATGCTTTCATAAATTTGGCAGCCTTTTGAAACTCCGACTCGCATTTGTTGTCATCGGTAGACTGTGGGGCAGCACTGCTATAACTGGATTCGATCTCGATTTCCCCTAGAGACACATGAGAAACAACCGGTGAGTCCTGTGTGCTAATCGAGACGGTTTTTTCTGAGATGTCGGCAGGCGTGAAGTCCGGGGCGCCCTGGCTTGGATCGGACATGGCACAGCGGGGCAATACGGCAAGTCCAGTGTAAATTTTGAAATTACACAGCATCTATATATATATCACAAGAGGCGCGTAAGTGACGCGGCCTATTCTGACACGGTGTTGCGAGAGTGGTTGCCGAATAGAGGTCAAGTATGCCCGCCTCGCACTTTTAGCAACATCAAAGTGTCCAAAAACGGTAGAAATGCCCCGCAAAAGCGCAGGATATTTATAGCCGGATCTTCATATGCTTGTATTTGCACGTGAAATCTTTTTATATGAGTGCATGGTTATTTTTGTTATATCCCCCCTGTTTTACATCTGCGTAGTAAGATACAGAGTCGACTTCTCAGTGCCAATCGTGCCAGAAATCGTCCCCAGACCAATAGAGCCCGATTTCGGACTGGCCACTGATTGGTAAAATGATGAAAACTCCTGATGAAATGTAGATGGTAGAGTGACGTACTGGCCCTTTGCTACCGTTGACGTCACATAGACTATAGTAGGACTTGCAGTGTACGTATTGGGACCGGGAAGCGACTCGAGCGTGGTTCGATCGACGTCAGCTGGATGTTAGAAGAGGATAATAGATGACAGTACGTATATTGTACTGCAGATACTGCCTTGTACTGCATAGCTGTACTTACCGTATACTGCTGCGAACAGCATAGATAACACGAGGCCGAATCGCATGGCTGCAAACGAGTGTTTAAAAGAAAATAATTAGAATAAAAACAGACTTAAATAACAAAACCAGATATCTTGGAACGCGCCAGCACGTAATACACGTCTATTACAGTATCTGTGTGATGCTCCGATCGAAAACAAGCTTTGTGTTCCTGAAAATAAACCTTGTTTTTTTGCCCAAGCTGCGCCTCCGGGTAATAAGCAACTCCAAGTTAAGCACACATCTGTTTATACTAGCAGAGCCCGTAACAGCAGGCTCATTTAAAAAGGCACAGTGGCCTCGCTGCTTCATTGATGTCCAGTGAGAATTCAGCCAACGTCCCCGATACGTCGAGGCCAAAGGCCAAGCCTGGCTCGTCCAAGGGCCAGGTCAAATGGAAGCCTGACGGCAACACGTCGGTCCGCAGGTATAAATACTCGACTGACGACGATGCATACGAAGTGGAAAACGATCTCGAACGTGAGTACCTTGAGGGCTATCATGAAGGTTTGAAACGTGGGCTACGGCATCGGCCTGTAGATGTGGCAAAGCCCCATTCGCCGTCGCCTGCTCTTCAGCCTAAGCATGCTGACACCGACGACGACCAGGGCAACAACGACGACGTGTCGTTGCACCATCATCATAACATTGACAGCAATGGTGACGATCTCGAGTCGATTCACAGCAAGTCGTCTGTCGAGACGTTTACGCTCCGAGAGCGCCAGGACGCCATTAATACCACACATCCCTTTGGCATTCGAATCTGGAAACCGGCCGTGTACAAGAAATTCCGCTCTGTACAACGAATTGCCGAAGGTGACATTCACTCGCAGCCTGGTCGCCACGTCGACTGGTCCATCTGGATCGGCAATGTTCTCTGGACCCTTTTGTTTGGCATTTTACTCATGGTAGCATGCACTGTGGGTGCTGCCGGTTGCATGATTGCTTTCTGGTCCGACTCTTCTCATCAGTATGGTAAAACGATGTTCCGCTTGGGTACATACCTACTCTATCCGTTTGGCAAGTACGTCGAGCTTGCTCAGGATGAAAACTACTTGGATGAAGATGAAGGTCAAGGTAGAAGCATTGCTGAATATCGTCGTTGGCAGGCCGGTGATATTGAGCACGGCCGCCTCTTCTTTGCTGCCGAGCCCTCACATCGTCGCAGTCAATCTACCCCTGGTCCGGGGATGGGTCGCCTGGCAAAAAAAAATCGTTCCTCCACCCTGTCTTACGACGATTCCTATCCATTACCTGGGGACGCGGATCCTTCGTCTCTTGATACTTCGGCTGCTGAATCCTCGCAGCAAACATCTCCAGACACAGTTTTGGAGCCCAATGAATCTGGAGACGAAGAAGATGACCAATTGCTCACTGGAGCCAGGCGGCGCTATTTTGGGCGCGGAAAGTGGAACATCGGTAGAGTTCTTTTCTACATATGGTATTGGGCATTGATTTTCCCACTTATAACTGTCATAACCTGCATCTGCTGGCTCTGCGTTTTCTCAATACCGATGGCCAAGCTTAGCATCATTCTTTCCTATCATTTACGAAGGCACCCATTGGCTCTTTCTTTTGAGCCCGCTATTAAACGAGCGCCTCCTCCTGAAGAAAACACGCAGATAATTCTTTGCACTTACCGAGCATGGGGCTGGAAATACTACAAGTACACCATCGACGGCACAAACGTCATAATCATAAACCTCATGTTTCCTGTGCTTTTTGTTATATTTGACTACTATATTCTTGACGAATTTCTGCATTATGAGGGTTTCATATCAAGCAACGCATTCGTATTTTCCATGAGTCTCATGTCGGTGATTCCCCTTGCATATTTTATTGGTCAAGCTGTAGCTTCTATATCTGCTCAGACATCAATGAGCATGGGTGCAGTTATAAATGCCTTCTTCTCTACAATTGTGGAGGTCTTTTTATATGGAGTTGCCCTTGGGCAGGGAAAAGGTGATTTGGTAGAAGGCAGTATTGTCGGTAGTTTATTTACCGGTGTACTTATTTTGCCTGGTTTGTCCATGTGTGCTGGAGCCATCAAAAGAAAAACACAGAGGTATAACCCTCGTAGTGCTGGTGTTAGCTCAACCATGTTGGTGTTTGCAATCATTGGAGCCTTTGCTCCAACTATATTTTATCAGATATTTGGGTTATACGAAATGATTTGTCCCCCGTGCTTCCCCGATAATGAGGGGCCCGGGTGTCGCCAGTGCTATTTTGCGCAGGTTCCTTTAACAGCAGACTCATTTTATTTAAATATCATTCAGCCTTTGAGTATATTTTGCGCTGTGTTGCTTTTTGTAGCGTACAGCATTGGGCTGTGGTTTTCTCTTCGAACACATGCAGCAATGATATGGGCTGCCAGCGAGAAGGAGCCAGTTGCATTGCACATTCCTGCCGCAGCCCCGCAGTCACGCAAGCCAAGCGTTTTACCGACCAGTGAAGTCCCTGCAACTGAGCCTCGAGCAGTACCACAGGACGAAAGCTCATCAGGCGGCCATGATGCACCGAACTGGAGCCGAACGAAGTCGACGATCATCTTGTTGGGGGCAACTCTGCTGTATGCTATCATTGCAGAAATTCTGGTCAGCACTGTTGATGTTGTTCTGAGTAATTTCTCCATCAGCCAGAAGTTTTTGGGTATCTCGGTATTTGCCCTCGTGCCTAACACGACTGAATTTCTCAATGCGATTTCGTTTGCTATGAATGGTAATATTGCTCTCAGTATGGAAATAGGTTCTGCGTATGCACTGCAAGTATGCCTTCTTCAAATTCCTGCATTGGTCATATTCTCCGCCGTTAATGTCGACCATACAGCCATTGTAGGACCGGTCAAGGACTATATTTTCACACTCGTGTTCCCTCGATGGGATCTTTACATGACTCTATTTGCCGTGTTTATATTTACTTACGTCTACGCAGAGGGACGAAGCAATTATTTCAAGGGCTCGATTCTGGTCTTGACCTACTTGGTGGTGATGGCCGGCTTCTGGTACGCAGACTTGCCCTATCTTACGGAAGGCATCACGTCTCGGGGAATTTAACGCATTTAGACGGAACTGTCATTACCTATTTACATTGATATGCCAATCTAAGTATTCTACAAGAACTAGAAGAATCCTGGCCGTTGAGACTTTTTTCTTTGCAGACGGGCTTTAGCAGCCTGTCCTCTGGCCTCGATGATCTTATCATCAGCCTCGGCCAACGCCTGGCGGACCTCTTCAGTTCTGCGTTCACGCATTCGTTCACCTTTGGATAACTTAAATAAAAGCGATCCTTTGACAGGCTGTTTTAATTCGTACTTTTCTTCGTAAAACTTCTTGCTGTTGGCCAGCTTCGGTAGTAAGTGTTCAATGCCAAACCTGTATGCTTCCTTATAAAGATCCGACTGCCGTCGAAACGAGTATTTCGGCTTATTCCATCTATTCGTAATGGGGTGTTTATTTGGCAGAAACGGGTTGGCGTCTGCTGCATTGGTGCTGGTGGGTTTATCGGCGTACGAAGCAAACGGTACAGGAGGATATTTCTTGAAGAAATTCGCTAGACGCTCAGGGAGCATCTGGAAGAGCGAAGCATTTGGATTAACCGCCTTCAACGACTCTGCAGCTCGTTTGAGCTCGGCAGGAGGCGGAATCCTGCTGATTCGAGGCATTGGTCGAGTGTGAGAGGACAAGTTCAAAATTTACAGTCAGCCGTGGGAATGCCCGTTTAGGCAAGGTTCAGATCAAGCTGAAATTCTGTCAACAGTTGAAAATTAGCACAAAGCGCGTTATTACAAAATAACTAGTTGCTTTTATTCCTATGATTCAGTAAAGACAGACGATTACAAGTGTGGTGTTGCCTGCTGAGGACCGTTATAGAGTTAGCTGCAATCTTCAATTTTAAATTACCACGATGACCACATCATATCTTCCACGCCCAGATGGCCTCTAAAACCGCTTGTACTAAACGTCTATCCTAACGCTTATCCTACGCTTATTCTGAAAACGGATTCAACTTTGTTTATTTCGGCCCATTTCCGACTAGATCCTGCAACGCGAACCTCCTGGATGCCAAGTTAGCTTTTATAAACAAAAGGGCTTGGGTTGCTTGGCAAAATTTACAGGTAAAATATGGAGAGCATGTGTCGGTAAAAAAAAAAGCAGATTTGCTGGGCTAATAAATGCTAGCTAAGGCTTTTCTCGTCCACGTTGTTAAAAACCGTTGGATTATCGTCGGTGCTACTGCTTTTGTACTTGGTATGATACTCTTTTGGCAAAGTGAGATGTCGAGTTCCCCACGTTTCTTTTGTTTAGCAATAACTATATTTAACCACAATGGTCAAAATGTTTAAAAGCACATAAACAAGCTCGGGTTCTTGCCTGGCTTTACTTTGCCTTGCTTATATTGTCGGCATTTGGGCTCCCGTTTTAACTTCAGTCATTAGACCTTAGACTGAGTGTTTCTGTTCACCGTCTTTTCTCTACTGTATTCAAACACGCTCTTTTATATTCATTTCAAAGGTTTGATAATGGCACCCTGTTTCGGTTTCACCTGTGTTACGTGGCTCATTTCGTTTCTGGCCCTTAGTGGTGCTGCTCAATGTGGTGCTGGAAAATCATGTCCTAAAGATTCTCCGTGCTGTTCTCAATATGGTGAATGTGGTACTGGCTTGTATTGTCTAGGCGCCTGTGATCCGTTGCATTCATTCAACTCGTCGGCTTGCGTGGCCATGCCTGCGTGCAAGAGCTCCAACCACAAGTTTAACAAGTTGGACCGCGTTGCCGAGCAATCCAAGTATCTCGGAGACGCTGACAAGTATGATTGGGTTTCGAATGGTAAATCTGTAAATCACCAGGATAATCTGCTGCTGACCATGGCAAAAAATTCTTATGGCACTGTTTTGTCATCTACACGTTATATCTGGTATGGCCGAGTGTCTGCCACACTCAAAACTTCGCATGGTAATGGCGTCGTGTCGGCTTTTATATTCATGTCTGGATCCAAAGATGAGATTGACTATGAATTTGTTGGTAACAAAGTCGACCAAGCGCAGAACAATTTCTACTATCAAGGTGTGCTCAACTATAGTAATGGCGATACTGCCACTTTGAGTGACACCAATGAGAATTTCCATACATATACGATCGATTGGAAACCAGATGAAATTTCTTGGGAAGTTGACGGACAGGTTGCTCGAACCTTGAAAAAGGCCGACACCTATAATGAATCATCGCAACAGTACATGTTTCCACAGACTCCAAGCATCATTCAGGTGTCCCTGTGGCCTGGTGGATCTGACCAAAATGGCCAGGGCACAATTGACTGGGCAGGAGGTAAAATCGACTGGAATATGCCCGAGTTCTCCAACCCAGGTTACCTGTACACCACGCTTGAGAGTGTAGACATTGAATGCTATGATCCGCCGGCGAGTGCTGGAAAAGGAAAATCTTATGTATGGAGTGGCAAAGGCATCAGTGAATCGGACGTGAAACTTTCGGATGCTTCGTATGTTTTAGGCTCGCATGAAGCTGATGGCAATGAGATGGACAAAGGGAAACAAGATTCCACTATCAACGTTTCTCAATCAGTGCCAACAAACATTGGTGGCAGTCAGCACACCGGTAGCAAAGAAGGTAGTGGCTCTACGACGACAATTGAGAATGTTTCAAAAGCAGATGCAACTAGCAAGTCCAGTTCAAGTTCAAAGTCTAAGGCTAGCTCGACTACCAGTTCAGGTAAAACTACTAGTGCAGCCAGCTCTGCTGCTGCGTCTACTTCGTCGACTGGTGCCGCTACTTCTAGCAGCTCAACGAGTATCGGCAATAGTTTCCAACAGGGATTGACGAGCTCCAAGTTGTCTGATGCCACATCTGGCCGAGCAACGACCATTGCTGCTGTATCGTGCTTGGTTGTCGCTGCTGCAGCATATGTATTGAGTTTCTAAGTAGATATCTTAAACTATACGGCTAGACAGTAGCTATAGAATGATATTCAATAAAAACGAGATATATTTCGCATATCAGCAGGAAATTTATGACAGAAGCGCATGTACTTGAGGTCACGTGATATCCTTCGATATTATCAATTCTCGCTAGCACTTTCTTTCTTGCAACTTTTTCATCTTATAAATACCATATCCCTTTCCTTTCCGTCTCTTCCACCCCATCGTCCTGTTGCCTTGTTTTCCTCGACCCTCTTCGCGAATTTCACGCGTTCTACACGATAATCTCTCTAACTTCCACCACAACTCC
This sequence comes from Casaregolazyma lundiana, assembly GCA_030563415.1. Taxonomy (NCBI): domain Eukaryota; kingdom Fungi; phylum Ascomycota; class Dipodascomycetes; order Dipodascales; family Trichomonascaceae; genus Casaregolazyma; species Casaregolazyma lundiana. The sequence goes on along the minus strand of JAJMJF010000008.1, from coordinate 56,335 downwards.
AAGCCCGTTTAATAACAACTCCAATGTCAAGCCTCTTTGAGGGCCTCACGTTCCAGCTCGTGCCATCTGACAGCTTCGAGCAGCATGAAGTGGATCAAATGAGAAAGGTTATTGCTGAGCATGGAGGTTCCGAGACAAACTCGTTGGATCCAAAGTCCCCGAGACCGATTGTACAAGATGAGCATGGATTTATCCGCGGGCCCATTGTGGTTGCTGACAATATCGAATTTCCCGAATATGGATATCTGGAAGATAATATGATCAGCATCGTGACGCCAGATTGGATACATACTTGTGTTGATAAGGGTATTCTGGTGCCTCTACGGCCATTTTCGCCTGATCCCAAGTACGTGCTCTCTCATACGTTTGTTTGCGTGTCTGAGCAGCTCACTAAAGGCGATCGTGAAGCTCTATATGCTGGAGTGGCTGCTCTTGGAGGCCTTTTCAGCGACTATATCACTACCTACACGACGCATTTTGTCACTCTAAGCGAAGACGACCCCAAAGCCGCCAAAGTTTTGAAGAAACTGCCTGCTATTAAGGTCGTATTGCCTCATTGGATAGATGACTGCCTGAAGCTCAAGCGGCGGCTTGACGAATCTCCGTACATATTTCCTAATCCGGTCATTCTGAACAACCAGCCAGCTCTGAGCCCCAGCAAGCCTGAAAACGCCCTTTACATTTCCTACAAAAGGCAGGTTCCTTCCATATCACGTCAAAGCTCGGTATTCAAAAACCGAGTCGTGTGTTTTGGTCTCGATCTCGAGCTTTCGGATAGAGCTCTGGATTCTATTAAAAAGTTGGTCGAAATAGCTGGCGGTAAGACCACCGACGATGTCTCGCAGGCTAACGTATATATTGGTCAATATCGCGATGGCACCCAGTATTTTCGTGCTTCGCAGCGTCATATCTATGTTGGCAACCTTACTTGGCTATATTGGATAATATTTCACGATAAATGGGCATCACCGCTGCGAAAACTGCTTCATTATCCTCTGGCAAGACATGGGATACCGGGAATGCATGGGAAAGTCATAGGGCTCACCAATTATACCGGCGAGGCCCGTTCTTATCTAATGCAATTAATAACGGCTAGCGGTGGTCGTTACACTAAAGAACTCTCTTCTAATAATACCCATCTAGTAGCTGCTACTACAGAAGGCAAAAAGTTTGTCGCTGCTCGCAAATGGGGTCTTCAGGTTGTCAATCATCTGTGGCTTGAGGAAACATATGCTTCTTGGTGCGTTCAGCCGGAGTCGCTGCCGAGATACTCACATATAGCTGAACGTTTGAACCTAAACAATCTTGCTGGCCAAACGCAGCTCATAGCCAGTGTCTTGCATCAATTTTATTCTTCTCAGGACAACAGCTTCGTTGTAGATGAGGCTTCTTCTCCTGTAAAGGATGCACTCTCTGAATTTCCATTGGTGGAAGAGCATGAAGAGCCCGCTGCTGGTGGGCCAACTACCCCAGCTTCTGGTACGATACGGTCGCGTAACTCCAGTACAGATGAAGAAGAAGGTGATAAGTTGACTAAAGCTGATGATGCAGAAGTGGAAAATGGAGGGGATAATTCTGATACAGTTGACAAATCGCCCTCAGTCATTGTCAGTCCTCATGTTCCGTCAAAACGCGCTTCAGCAGCATCCAGCAATGTTCCGTCGCCATCGGCAAAGAGGGCTAAGAATAAACTGGTCACGGTCGATCGGTCGCCAAGCATATCTTCACCAGTTCCGTCTAAAAGGTCCGCTAGGCTTACTTCGGCGTCTCCTGCAGATCATGCAGAGACGGATGCTATACCTGTTCTCATTACTGGCCTTGAAGAACATTATGATAAAAATGCCCTACGAAAAGTCGGGGTTCAACTTGTCAGTGATCCAGAGTCTGCAAAAATTATTGTAGCCCCAAGAGTACTTCGGACAGAAAAGTTCCTGTGTGGAATGTCTACAGTGGAGTGTGTGGTGACGCCGAAGTATCTCGATGATTGCCTAATAGCGGAGCGAAAAATATGGCCAATTCCGGAGAAATATTATCTAAAAGACTCAAATCTACAGCAGGCCCTTAAAAGAGCTGAAGCTTTACGTGTGAGCAACCACAAGCTATTCGAAGGTTTGGTTTTCAATGTAACTCCGTCGATTCGGGGAGGTTTTCATGTCTTTGATCATATAGTTCGATGCCAAGGAGCCGGCCCCAGTGTGGAAATCAAAAATGTCCGCAGCAAAAAGTACACAAAATCTGAGAATGGGGAATATATACTGATTGCCCCAGAGGAGAGCGAGGGGATCCAAGTTGCATTTGAACGATATGACTCTGAAGTTCCTCATAAAATAAAGGACCTGGATTGGGTTTTGGCGACAATCAGGGATATGAAAATTAACTGGAGTACGTGAGACATGAGCTAGATGACATGAGCTCTAGTGAGAGTTCAACGGTTGCTTATACTTCTGTATTTCACTGCAATTTATCCTACGGACTATAATCTACTACTCTTACCTACGCCTAGTCAAGCACTATAGGTGGATGCCGATACATTTCCTCCTCGGCCAGTCCAATTGATATGGATGTCCGAGTCTTTGGGCAGCTCCTTAGAAGCATACTCAGGCAAAACCCGGAAGGTGTGGGCTCCGAAGTAATCTCGCTGAGCTTGGATCAAGTTGGCAGGAAGTCGGGCCGATCGATATCCGTCATAGAATGCCAGAGCAGTGGAGAAAGCTGGTGTTGGGATACCAGAGAGAGCTGAATGGGCCACAGTTGCACGCCAGCCGCTTTCAGCCTTCTCAATTGCCTTGTAGAAAAATGGATGGAACAGCAAGTTCTCCAAGTCGCTGTTCTCTCGATAAGCCTTGGTTATCTCACCCAAAAAGACAGATCGAATGATACAGCCACCTCGCCACATGAGGGCAATACCAGCGTTGTTCAACTTCCAGCCATATTCCTTGCCAGCCTCTCGAATAAGCATGAAGCCTTGAGCATATGAGATGATCTTGGAAGCATACAGAGCCTGTTCAAGGTTGTCAATAAACTCCTGTTTGTTTCCTGTAAACTTTGGAGTGGGACCTTTGAGGACTTTTGAAGCACGTACTCGCTCATCCTTGATAGCACTTAAGGTACGAGCAAACACAGCCTCTCCAATCAAGGTAACAGGCATTCCAAGGTCCAAAGCATTAATTGCTGTCCATTTACCAGTACCCTTCTGGCCGGCAGAATCCAATATCTTCTCAACCAAAGGAGTGCCATCGGTATCGTTATAGAGCAGGATATCTCGAGTAATTTCAATCAAAAATGAGTCCAAAACTCCTTTATTCCATTTAGTGAAAATCTCACCAATTTCCTTATCTTCAAGACCGATTGCACGCTTAAGAATATCGTAAGCTTCAGAAATGAGTTGCATATCTCCGTATTCAATACCATTATGCACCATCTTCACGAAATGGCCAGCGCCGGCTTCTCCTACCCAATCACAGCATGGTTCGCCATCAGATTTGGCGGAGATGTCCTGGAAAATATTCTTGATATGGGGCCAAGCATCAGGGTGGCCACCAGGCATCAACGAGGGACCCCATCGGGCACCTTCCTCACCACCGGAAACACCGGATCCGACAAAGAGAATGCCCTTCTCCTTAAGCTCATCGTATCGTCGGTTGGTATCAGGGAAGTACGAGTTACCACCATCGATGATGATATCTCCTTTTTCGAGATGAGGCAGCAATTGGCCGATAAAGTTGTCAACAGCACTGCCAGCCTTAACAAGCAGCATAACTCGACGGGGCTTCTTCAGCTTTGCACAGAGCTCCGCAACGGAATGAGAGCCGACAATTGATTTGCCTTTAGCTTCATTTTCCAAGAAATGGTCGACCTTCGACACAGTTCGGTTGAAAACAACAACAGTGTATCCGTGATCAGCAGCATTGAGCACGAGGTTTTGGCCCATTACGGCCAGTCCAATAAGACCAAGATCACCACTAAAGGTTAGCAAAACTACCGGGGAGAAACATGTGGAAAATAGGGGTCCGGAAAGTATCGGGAGCTTGGTCCGAGATCAACAAGAATGAGACAATGACATCTAATTCAACCAAAAGTAACTCATGAAAACCCTTCTGAGATCAGCCGAGATATATGTAAATGACACATTGAACTGCATTACTGCGAGTGTTGCAAATGCTGCTCGATAAACCTCGACAAAGATTTCTCTCCACCCAGAACAAGGTCTTGCCAAAACGTGGGGGTGGGTGTTGCCCAACAAAAACGTCAGCACTTGAGTGCGGAATCAAAACAACCATTTCGGCTGAATTAGGAAGCCATAAGTCTGATCAGGAGGAGTTCATGTGAAAAAAGCTCACAGGCAGCTGAATAGAAGCCACAAGCCATAGGATCCAAAAGATGCTTACCGTGGAAGATCACCGTTGGCCACACAAAGCACCACCAGCATCAAGTAATTTTCCGGCATATTTGCATCAAATAACATCCATAAGCATCTCGTAAAAGAAACAAAAAGTTTGATCTCTCGAGGTGCTCTAAAGCAAGCCTGACTATCCGACCTATATCGATCAACCTGCAACCAAAGCTCCAGTCCATCTCTCATCCGTATTCCAGTATTCCCCTAAAGAATGCAATCATAGAGTACTTACACAGCTTCGGGCATTTTGCACTAAATAATTTTCAATTGTTCAAATTAAACGATATAGCAAGAAAAGAAGTCGGAAAGGCTTATACTGGTGGATTAATAATGAAGTCCGGGTAAATAAAATCTAACAAAGTACGGATAATTTGTGCAATGCAAGTCAAGCAAAACGGCAATTTCAAATGATAAAAGTCTAATTTCTGCAGATGAACAATTGATTTATTTGACCATCTGATTCACTTGAATATCCCAGCATTCTATTCTATACGTCTATCCCCTTCTCTCCTTCATCTTGTTCTTTCTTCTCATCTTTTCCAACACTCTCTCCAGCCCCATGCGAACATCCACGTTGCTCTTACTGAAACTATTCAAATCGTAATAGTTTGGCGCTAGCTGTATAAGCCATTCCGGCTTAATTCCCGTGACTGTGCGTATATAGTTCTTGCTGGTCAGAACAAACTCGTTATATATCACCCATTCGCTGTCCTGAGAAAGAACACTGCTAGGGTGCAACAGCACCTCCTGATTATCCTTGACAGTGACGTAGCCTTTGGAATTGGCCATTCGTTTAGCTACCTGCATGAAATACCCGGCCACTAGAGCTTTTCGAATATTGTCGTAATAATGCTTGTCTTCAAAAGGAGTGGAAACCAATTCCAGTCCATTCTTTTCCATAATTCGCGCCAGCTGTCTCCTTACGCTATCTGCTGTTTGTAACGACCTTAAAGACAGATAATGGTCAAATGCCCATTTGCTAATTCCCTGCTCCTTGACATCATCGCTTTTGAACGCATGATATACATTAAGCATTGTAAGATGATCGCCATCTGGATGTGCAAACAGGTTTTTCATTTCATCGGCTTGCTTTCGAGCACTATTGGGTCGCACAAACATGTTAGGCACCGATAACAGTGCCGCCAATGATACCACTTCATTGCTGCAATAATAATCTGGTGAACGAATCATCATGACTGCCAGCATAGGATCTACTGGGAACTCAGATGCAAGTCTGCCCGTGGGCGTGATATCACCGTCATCGTCTATACAGCCAAGATAGTTCAGTTCTTCTAATGCCCTCATCATGGTTTCAGGTGCTGGTGCATCCATAAAGTCAAAATGAACAAGATCATCGATACCCAGCTTTTTCAACTCCAGTACAGTGTTGGCAAGATTTGATCGTAAAATTTCAGGGTAGCTTTGATCGTTGAGTTCCTTTTTGAAGGCGTCTTCGGTGTAAAGCCGGAAACACTTTCCTGGTCGAGTTCGACCAGCACGACCAGCTCTCTGCTGAGCACTGGCTTTTGAAATCGGTGCAACTAATAAACTTTCGACGCGAATACGCGGATTGTATACACGTTGTTTGGAAAACCCAGGATCGACCACATACACAATTCCGTCAATGGTCAATGATGTTTCGGCGATATTGGTGGATACAATGCATTTTCGACCAGGTTGACCGCCCTCCCGCAATGGTGGAGGCGCAGGTTCAAAAATTCGCTGTTGCTGCGTTGGGGTCAGTGATCCATATAATGGGTAGACCTTGAGCGGGCCAGAGTTGATTTCACGAACCAATTCGTCAGCCTCAAGGCTGATTTTGCGGCATGCATCTTCGATTTCCTCTTCACCAGTAAGGAATAACAGGATATCTCCAGGTGCCTCAGTAGCATGGATCTGAAGAACAGTCCGTATGGAAGCTTCCAGGTAGTCCTTCTGGTACTCAGGCGTGTAATATATCTCAACAGGGTGAGTTCTTCCTGGAACAGCCAACAGTGGAGCGTCATTGAAATACTTTTGAAACTTTTCGGCATCCAAAGTAGCAGACATGACGATGATTTTAAGATCACGCCGTCGTTGAGCCACCTCTTTGAGGAGTCCCATGATAATATCAGTAGCCAATGTGCGTTCGTGTGCCTCGTCCAGTATAATACAGCTGTATCTTGACAAATCTGGATCGCTCATTGCCTCTCTAAGCAGCATTCCATCTGTCATATAAGTTAAAAACGTCTTGTTGGAGGTTCTATCTTCAAAACGTATTGAGTATCCAACTTCCTGGCCCAATTCAACGTCCATTTCATCGGCGACTCGTTTGGCCACCGACATGGCTGCAACCCTACGAGGCTGCGTACATGCTATCTGCTTTCCAGACAGATGTGGAAGCTCGTCGAAGCACACAAATTGCGGGATTTGTGTGGTTTTTCCAGACCCTGTTTCTCCTACGAAGACCATGATTTGACTGGAATGAAAGATTCTGAGAAACTCCTCTCGTTGCTCGTGCACAGGCAAATCTCTACGAACATGTAGGATGTCAAAATATCCCGTGCTTAGCGAGCGGCCATTAAACGGGTTCTTGGGGCCGTTTTCCGCCTCCACGGCCTGAGCTGCAGTGGTTTCATGCCGTTTAAACACCGCTATAGGGCTCTCGAGGTCGGTTGAAGGTGTCTTTCTTTCTCCATTTATGCCCTCATCGTCGTCCCAGTGTACCAAATATGGGTTTCCTTTGGAAACGTCCTGGTTTTTCAGTATTTTTGAACGTTTGGACGATTTCTCAGACATGATGGAGAAAAAAAGATTTGCCGCACTTGAAAAATGAGAAGGGAAGTTGCAAGTGCTGGAAACAGAGATGTTAATGTACTTTTATAAGATTTATATAAATGTATATTATATACGTTTATATATATGGAATGCATATATATATATCTATCTATTCTATCTAATTATATTAGTCGAATCAAGTATTACTCCGCTACTTCCTCCTCTCTCACTATTCCACCTCCATCTCCCACATTGATGAGCCAGCTACGCTATGGACATCGGATTCCTGCAGCTCGCCAAGAGTTCCACGCCAAGCTGATACACTCCTTCGTATTCCGTAGAAGATCATTGTTGCAGACAGCCGGATCAAACAGATTGAGCCCATTCTCGTGCCGTCTCTATAGCACTAACAGCAACGATGACCCATCCAAACCAGACCCCATTGGCTCGGCCCCCCGTAAAGAATTCACTCTGAGCTCCTCTGAAGTTCCCTCTTCTCGTATGGAACGTCTATTTCATTACGGTGCCTTGGCTACCAGCCTGGGCGTTGGGGCCTTGGCCGAGGGCTTCAAGCGCATGGGCGACAAATCCAATAACCGGTCGGTGTTTTTTTCACCAAGCAACCTTGAGAAACTAGTTAAGCGGTTGTCAGTAATGCGAGGTGCTGCGCTCAAGATCGGCCAGCTCTTGTCGTACCAGGATGACAAGGTCCTGCCACCTGAAATCCAGAATGTCATGGCCCGCGTTCAAAACTCTGCTAATTACATGCCTCGTGGGCAGTTGGAGCAGATCATGCGTGGCGAGCTCGGCAACAATTGGCGCGCTAGATACTTTTCTAGCTTCGAAGACTATCCTATTGCAGCTGCCTCTATTGGCCAGGTGCACAAGGCAGTCCTGCTGCATAATTATGAGCCAGTAGCCATAAAAGTCCAGTATCCCGGTGTGGCTGACTCAGTCGACTCGGATCTGAACAATCTGATGCTCCTTCTTACTGCATCGAGGTTTTTGCCCGAAGGCTTATTTCTAGATAAGACCATCGACAATGCTCGGCTCGAACTCAAATGGGAGTGCGATTATCTACGAGAAGCTCAAAGTATGGATACATTCAGCGAGCTTCTCAAGGATGATCCAGTATTTACCGTCCCGAGGGTCCATCATGATTTGTCTACAGGGCATGTACTCACCATGGATTTCATGCCTGGTACCCAGATAACCTCTGGAGACTGGGATCAGAAAACAAAAGACTTCATAGCTACGAATATCATGCGTTTGTGTCTTTTGGAGATCGCAAAGTTCAAGGTAATGCAGACTGACCCCAATTGGGCCAACTTCCTGTACAATGAAAAGACAAATCGCATTGAGCTTCTCGATTTTGGGGCCACTCGCAGCTACTCTGACGCATTTATAACAAACTATCTGGGAGTTCTCCGATCTGCTGTTCGTCAGGATCGCAAGGCTTGTGAAGAGTATTCTCTTAAGCTGGGCTACTTGACAGGATTAGAATCCAAAACCATGTTGGACGCTCATGTAGATTCCATTCTGGTTCTTGGCGAGCCTTTCCGGAATCCGTCTGAACTATTTGACTTCTCAAATCAGACGATAACTGACCGAGTCCGTGGCAATATCAGTGTCATGCTTAAAGAGCGTTTAACTCCACCTCCTGAAGAGACTTACGGGCTTCATCGCAAGCTCAGTGGTGCCTTTTTGCTATGCGCTCGAATGGGTGCTAAAGTTCCGTGTGGCCAGTTGTTTGAAGAAATTGTCGGAGTATAGGCAAAGAATATCTAAGGTCTCAATATCTAAAATCTGAATTGTATATAATGTACATAATAAAACATAAGTCATCTGATATACCAATGTCTTGGACGGTTAAATGGTCTCACTGTTTGGAAGATCTGGCAGCTTCTTCGAGTCCGGTGGGCTCACAATCAGTCGATACTTTGCTGCATCTGGGCTGCCATTGTTAGAATAGACATTATAACCGTTGCGTCGTCGCTGTTCAGAACTAGGTGACGATTCGTATACAGTGCTCGGAGAAAGAGTTAGTGGGCGAAGCTTCGTTACTGAACGAACGCTTGGTGACGATGGACTTTGTAGATTCTCGTCCGCTATAGGCGTAGGCGAACCTCTCGAACTGCCCATAGGAGATTCCAGCAACCGCTTGCGCTCTTCCATAGCCGCTCGTCGATTGGTGTCCGAAACCGCACGATCTCGCCTGGTTCGCCGCTGCTCTTGCTGTTTGGCTTCCACAAGTGCAAAAAGTTCCTGATGTCTGTTAAAAAGATCAAACAGCAGCATCGCCGGGTGCTTGTCGTCCATGTTTAGCCCTGTCACTGTTCTGGGCCTGAATAAATATGGAGCTACTTCTGTAGACAAATTGCGTACATTTTGCTCCTCTGTTAAGCCGTAGGTATCTTTCAGAGTAACAAAATGGTTGATGATGTGCTTGAGAGCAGTCAAAGATGCGTCATCGAGCTGAGTCAATGCCGAAGCAATCAGATCTGAGTTATCACCGTCTTGCTTCTTGTCTGTTTGGCTCCCATAAATATTTTTCACCATATCATAAATAGTAAAGGAAATAACTGTAGATGGTAGTTCCAACAAGAATTCTTTGAACGTAGCTACCACAGTGTGGATAGGGAAAAAATCCAAGACCTTGGTATCCATAGGAGTCCCTGTATTAATTTGCTTCCGCACCTGATGTATTTCGGCTAAAGGTGTGAGGCTCTTGGTCCACAGATCTAACGGAGTGGTGACCAGCGACTCGTGATATGCAGAGAATCGTACTTTCTTGCCATTGCTGTTTCTCTCCTTCTTCCTTATATCTTGCGTTTCTTTATATTCAGCTTCTTCCTTTTCTTCTGTGTTCTGTTCTTCTTGGTCTTCCTCCTTGTTTTCTCTATCATCTCTTCCTTGCTCCTCCTTTCTCACCTCAGACCCTAGCTTGTCTTTTATATAGTCCAAGAACCATGTGACTGCGAATTCCACATTAGAAATGCTAACTCCAAACGTCTGTCCGACATCATTAGGATCAAAACTGTTGTACACCAATGGTTTGGGCGCAAAGTAGCTTGTCTTATAGCTCTGAATGAGATACTGGACATCATTTTCAGGATGTATGGACTCGTGATATAAGCCCATCCTCTCATTAATCGAGCCGTATGCTCCCGAATGCCTTGATAGTATGTTCATGAAGTTTTTAAGTACCTTCTTGACGGTCCTGAGCCTTTCAAGCTCGAGTCCTTGAAGTAAATCTAGAGTTTTATAGACCGATTCTTCCAACCCACATCTATAATCATCGAGATAAATGACTTCTTGCCTGTAACGAGTATCAGCTTGCTCCTTTTCTTTCTGCAGATATTCATAGTGAGTGAAAGGAGGTTTAGAATCACTTGGCGGCTCTTCGTCAGCCGACTCCTCGGTGTCAAGCGTCGCTGGCGTTGCAGCGGCATCATCTTCTCTATATAAAGTGTCCGTTTGTTGGAAAATGAGTGACTTTTTTGTCCATTGATATCGAAAACTGGATGAGTTCATAAAGGAGTTATTTCCAAGTCCAATAGGTTTTAGGAAGCCTGAGTCAATCAGAGACTGGCCAAACCGCTCGGCTCCAGCTATATTTTTGAATTCCAAAGTCCTTCTTATCCACAGAACGATTGCATCGCCACTAGTGATGTCATCGTATGTGCCGATGATAGGAATTTTATATTGTTGACGAGGTATCTCCGCAAGCATGGTATGCATCAAGACTCCGAGAGCTTCCGGAGAATATTCCAAACCGCCCAAATTAAATACTCCATGTGATAATATAGAGCTGAGTATATTGGATTCGGATGCCAGGTCGTCAGTGCGAGTCTCGTCCGATCCGGCTGAAGAAGAGGATAGCGGTCTTCCCCAGAACTTTTTGAGTTTGGATAAATCACCAATGTTGCTAAGCGTTATAGTAGCAAAAGACGCCTGACGATCATCCGTTTCTTCCTCTAGCAGCCTGCATTTGGCGTAATAAGTCTGTTGCAGCTTGACAACACGTGACTCGCTTCTTTGATACTGGTGGATCTTGTTCGAAATAGCAGTTTCGGCGTCAGTCAGACGCCGGTGGTGCTCGTCAGCCCATTTGGAAAACGGCCTACGGATATTTCTGTCCATTTCATCAGCAGTCTTGCTGTGAATCAGGCCCACGTTGGAAATCTCATCAAGAAACGACACATAGGACTGGCGTAGCGACGCGCCTTCGTCTCTATTGAAGCCCTGCGCAGTCATAGAAATATGGCGATTTGGCATACTCTGTAAACTACCAGCATATGAAGACTCTAAAGTAATGTGATCTGTCACCATGTCGAGAATCTGGCGATTTTCTTGACATCCTTGCTTCAGCTTATCGAATAGAACAGCCAAGCCCGTTCGGTAGTCGGGAGACCAAAAGGCATCAGAAAACTGCTTCACCATGGGAATGCAAAGCTTGACTTGCTACGCTAAAGTTGGAAAATAGAGGGTAAAGCTAGGGAAGAATTAGCCTTTGCTCAATTAGATTTTGAAGGTAGGGCACGGCTGTGCCAGCCCAGAATAAAGCAAGATGGAGCGATTGAGGTTATTTGTTACTGTTGTAGCTGTATAGTAGCTGTTTTTGTGAATTACCTGTTGAATTCTCTTGGGTGTGAACTGTCTACGTGCTTTGTTTCGTCTCTTGCTGCCGCTTGGTGAAACTGGTGGACTGTTTAGATTGGACTTGTTGCAGCGTCATTTACGAGATCTACCTATCTACTGGATTACATAGGCCTTATATTTACATAGGCCTTATATTTACATAGGCCTTATATTTCATGAAGCCGTAACGTGCGAATCTCAAACTCAAACTTCTACGTAGATCGAACAGTAAATTTCATAAATCTTACAGTATGTCATAAACCACCGTCTATCCATTAAATGCCTCAATCGAAGATCGCCAGTCGCCGCACGGCTGCTCCGAGCTAGCCATATTCGATAAAGGGCAATTGCAGTTTCCAATAAGAGAATAATGTAGCGCGAGTTATTATTCTGGACCGTCAGATTAGTCTGGTAATTGAGGATTTCTAGAACTATAGAAGTAGAGCAATGTGATCACTGTGGCAGCTAGCCGGTCATAAGTCAACACCGAACAATGCGTTTCATGAACTCCTCTCTTATCACTATAATCCTGATATATTTCCTCCTCTTTATTTATTCCCTCAATTCGTTTCACCCGTATCCGGCTTTCCGGTAATGCGGCTGACGATATATTTAATGTAGTCATTGCGTGCCCAGCATCTCACCAACAAAATGACTTTCCATCAATTACTTGTAAACCAGGACAATTCTGACCACACGGCTCTAGTTGACACTGCTCTTGATGCTAATATATCATATCGTGCTTTGAATGCCGTCGTGCGCCAGTTTCAGGCCGATCTGGCCCGTCTTGGAATCGCAAGACAAGCGGCCGTTTCCATCAGTCTGCCTAACGGGCTGCTGTTTGCCGTCTCCTTTCTCGGAGTTACTGGCTCAGGGTTAGTAGCTGCTCCGCTGAATCCTTCGTACAAGTTGTCTGAGTTCAGCTTCTACATTGAAGATGTGAAGGCTGCCTTAGTTATAGTTCCTCAGGGATCAGTAGCTAACAACTATCCTGCCGTTGAAGCTGCCAAAAAGGCTGGCTCTGCCATTGCCGAAGTTCATTACGATCCTTCTGCGAACTTAATTGTCTTGGATGTCAAGGATAATGGCAAGTTGGCTGGTTCTCCGGCCGGCTTTCCTGCTTCTCCAAGAGATTCAGAAGTCGCCTTTATTCTCCACACTTCTGGAACAACTGGTCGGCCCAAAGCGGTGCCTTTGACTCATTTGAATATGGTTACTACTGTTCATAACATTATAGGCACCTATCGGTTGACATTGAACGATTCAAGTTACCTGGTGATGCCTTTGTTTCATGTGCATGGCCTTTTGGCCGGCTTTCTGTCCCCTCTTGGCTCAGGAGGCTCAGTCATAATTCCTCCTCGGTTTAGTGCCCATGCTTTCTGGGCCGACTTTTTAAAATACGGTGCCAACTGGTATACGGCTGTACCTACTATTCATCAAATACTTCTTAAGAGCAATCTACCTTCGCGGCTACCTAACATACGATTCATTCGCAGTTGTAGCTCTTCTTTGGCTCCTGCCACCTTTCATCAACTAGAGAAAACATTCAATGCGCCTGTTTTGGAAGCTTATGCTATGACTGAGGCTTGTCACCAAATGACGTCTAATAATCTTCCTCCAGGCAAGAGAAAGCCTGGAACCGTGGGTGTCGGCCAAGGGGTCGAAGTAGTTATTCTGGACGATGCTGGAAATATTTTACCTCAAGGAAAAGAAGGCGAAATTTCTATTAAAGGAAAAAACGTCACGCCTGGTTATATCAATAATCCTAGTGCTAATGCTGAGAGTTTCACTGCTTCTGGGTACTTCCGAACTGGTGATCAGGGCAAGCAAGATGAAGACGGTTTTGTAATCATAACTGGGCGTATTAAAGAGCTGATCAATCGTGGGGGCGAAAAAATATCACCTATTGAGCTCGATGGTGTGCTGCTAGAGCATCCTGCTGTGGCCGAAGCAGTCAGTTTCGCAGCTCCAGATGAAATGTATGGCCAAATAGTCAATGCCGCCATTGTCCTTAAACCTGATCAGCAAGGTAAAGTTACTGAGAAAGACATTCAAGAGTTTATGAAATCTAAAGTTGCCAAATTCAAGATTCCCGCTCGGGTGTTTTTTACCAAGGTTATGCCGAAGACTGCAACGGGAAAGATCCAGCGACGTATAATCGCTCAGGAGTTCTTGAAACCACCCAAGGCCAAATTGTAAAGCGAGATAGAATGTCGATCATTTAAAGGGCTTCTGTAATTTAAATTCTCCTCAGTCATATAGCCATTAAGGCACTGCATTTCTCAAAATTCTCATATCTGCCCTCACTTGCCCTTGTAATTCCTCAAATCCATATTTCTCATATACTCTCAGAGCTAATTTCAAAAACTCGTAGTCGGTATTGTATCTTTGGAAGGTTGTGGTGATGAGTTTCAGAGCTCTCTCGAAATCTCCCTGATCCAAATACTTCGTTATAAATAAAACCATAAGCCGTGAAGGAACATACTCCTGTGTACTATTCAAATAGTCAGCCCAGTCTCTTCTGAAATGACCGACAACTTGTACGTAGGCAATCATATAAGGGAAGTTATGCCCGACCGATAGAATATCTGGGATATTGAGGCCATCTCTCATATGGAAGGAAACCACTTCAAGTTGAACTGGAACAGACCAGGAATGCTTTTCAGAGATGAATCGAAAAAATCTGTGCAGAAACACCAGTCTAACTTGTTTGTTTGCCTCCATGTATCTCAATAGCAGTTTAGATATTGCAATAGATTTGTCAACGTCTAACGACATTTCCATGTAATCGATATTCCCAGATCCGCTGTTAAATGGGTCTAAATTCTGCTCGATAGAGACTTCCAGTGCAGAACTATACCCCTTTTCAGATGCTAAGGCTGAGATGACCTTCGCCATTTGTTTAGCAGATACATGCTCTTTGGAGTTAAGAATTGTGTGGGCGACTTGCTGAGCCAAGTCACTTCGATCGACTAAGGAGTCGACCAACTTATCGAGATCTCTAATTTGGCCTCTCGAATTCTCCATCTGAGAGCTCAAACATAATTGAACAGCCGGATGATCTAGCCACTTTCGACTTAGAATATCATCTATATTTCTGCCATTCAGGCGGCGTACAGCCCACATAATGATATCTAACGAACATGCTTCATGCTCCTGAACCAGCGATATTATTTGACAAATATTATCAGTACGCTCGTCATTGTCTTCGGTCAGTCGAATGTAATTGCTGATATCCTCATCTTCCCATGGCACAGATAAACCCACGATGCTGAAGAAGGCCCATATTAATTTGACCAAGGCGTCTTTATTGTGTACTTTTCTTAGAAAGTCAGAAATATCTTCAAACAGCACAACCCGATATGGATCATAGTTGCCCTCTTCGTTAGAGTAAACGTCATTACTCCTGGAAGCCAAGCAATTGATTCCAGTAGCAGGCTCTTCATTCAACGAATTTTTCCACCCTTTTGCAGATTTATCGCCTATTCTTGGGCATTCTGAATTCCAGAATGACGTGAATTCAGCTCTCTGGCAGTCTAATGGTTGTGTGTCAAGATGATCTGGCATAAACAAAGAGAATTCCACCACCGCCTGGACAAGCGATATTGCGAGCTCCACGAAATTAGCTTGCTTCAAAACCAGCGATATTTTATAGATTATGTGGACATAAATTGAGTCCATATTTTCCGACGTTGCCCGCTTTGCGTCGTATATATCCATAATACCTTCTTTATTATACAAATCTTCAAAGACATGCAAAAAGCCACACACTTCTTTCTCCGTAAAACCATAGGTTCTGGTGTAGCCTTCAATCCAGTTAGTCCAGAATTCAGCAATATATGGATAGTTTATAGCCAGTTCACGCCAGCGCGAAGGCTTGATGACAGCGCTGGAGGAATTATATCCATTGAGTGAAGATATCTCCTGTTTTAGAGGGAAACTAGTGGCCGAATATGATTCTCCCTCTTTCTTACATGCTTTTAGTGCCTTCGTGATCACCAAAAGAATGATTTCAGCCCTGTCTGATAGGGATGTATTCAGCTCTCTTTGAATTTCTTTCTCCAACGAGATGAGACACAGCCAGTCATTTATGCTGTTCTGGGCATCGATACGCTTTTGAAGTTCTGATCTCTCAAATAACAGATCGGCCAGGTATCCGTCATCGTTCTCGATGTGTTCGTTTTCCGGAACTGGTATCATATCAGACTCAGTAGACGCAAATGCTGGTCTACCTGACTCTGCACCCACATTCTTTCTTGATATAAGTTTATGAGCGGTTTTATATATTTCCATAGGTGCTCTTTCAGTAGCGGAAATATCATCAGATACAAGAATACCGCCATGGCCTTCGGTAGAAGATTGGACGCGGAACTTGCCCGGTAGACCAAGTATGCCTAAAGTGTATCTATGATACAAAGGAACATCTTTTTTATACATGTAGCCATAATGCAAGTTTGAGTCATCTCCGTTAGTGTCGACGATGTAAAGCGGAGAAGCATCATGGTCCTGGACCTGTTTGTAATCTCCCCTAGATGGTACAGCAATGTTTGATCCCGCATGTCGCCTGTCCGGTGACTGCCCGACTTTGCTATTACCATGAACGTTGCGATCTTTTGAGATATGTCCAGAGCTTTTGCTTGCCTTTGATGTTTTCTTGTGTTCGGAAGGCGGTTTTGCTGGTTTGAACGAAAAGCTTGGAAAACTCATGGACCCCACAGTGATGCAGCACGCATGGACGGAAAGTGCTGTCTGATCGTTTAATGCAGTACTACGTCTTGATTAGTTTGCAATGCAATGGTTGTTGTGGTTCAACTTTGTGCGATGAGAGTTACGGCAGTGAGATCAGAAACTTGGAGGAAAACGAACGAGAAATTGGTGATTTCAGTTAGAGCATATATAGATGGAGATGGAGCGCTTGCTTATTAGATACTAGTGACTATGCTCTTATTAATAGATAATTGTATTCTGGTATGAGAGCTGAGCATTCTGACTGGATTAATAAATGAGCTGAAGATTTGCTGAAGATTTGCCGAGTCAATCGGATAAACTCCGGAACGAGCTATGAGAGTAGAATGGATGATAGTGAAATAATGCGTGAGAAGAAGTCACAATAATGCGTTTAATAATAATACTAAATGAAACTGAACTAATGATATGATGCTAGTACTTATGCTCATACTAATACCGGTATTGCTATCGTACTGAACTCGCCAAGTTCCCGTCCAATATCGCTTACTGTTTTTGTACTCTCTCCAGCCTTTCTCTTATTTTGCAATTTGCAAGTCAATCGCTCCATCTTACTCCATCTCGCTCCATCTCAATCTCTATACAATCACTAACTTTGTTGAATCTTTGCGGTTCCGCCCTTGGCATTGTTAAGATCGGCCTCGTGATTACTAAAATGCCTAGATAATCACACAATCAGTACTGATAAATGCATACAACAATAGCCAAGCGACTAAAAGAAATCAAAAAAGGAGTGACATGAATTGATTACGTACGCCATCAGCATGTTTGTTTTTCCGCCCATTTATCCCCTGTGCTGTTGCGTTATTGCTCGCTGTTAACTGCCTGCTTCTTCTTCTTGTTTCCCAACCCAACCCCGTTTTGAGTATCCGAACGGGCTTCTCAACTTAACTTGTTATCTATCGAGTGACCAATCCACGCGCACGCCCGTTTCTGAAAACGCGCGGATATCGTACCGAAACGAGCCTATTGCTCAGCTGCAAAGTCCGTTCTAATGGTAGACTTTGCCAAATCCCTATTCAGCTTGGGTGGGTTCCATTCCAGCCCTGTGCGCACCGACCAGGGAGATAACGCTCAGGCGCAGGTTCCGCCCGGCACCACGACTACTGCGACATCCAACACCATGGCTGAAGGCAGTCTCTTTGCACCCGCGCGTTCCGCCGGCCTGGGCAGTGCTCAGACCGAACAGCATAATGAATCCCAGCCTTCAGTCAAAATCGGCGGTGCCACCCGGCAAAGCGACGGATCAAGTGGAAGTTCCGACGCCTTGATCGATAACGGCGCTATGCCTCCTAAGGGAAAACTAACTGTACGCATCATGGGTGCTCGGGATCTTGCCGTTAGGACTTCGGACTGTGTTCCTTATGTGGTCTGCACCTTCGACACCTCGCAATATATTTCACATGGTTTCTCCGGAAGCGGAAGTTATACTGGAGGTATCGCCATTCCTTCCAAGAGTCGCCAATCTTCAAATTTGGCGCTGCATAAACTTGGTCCTTCGGATAAGCCTCCTAGCCGATCCAGTGCTACCGCTTCCAACCCACTCTGGGAAGAAGAAGCCCAATTTGACGTCACTGATGATGATAGTATATTATCTATTACGGTATATGATGGCAATAATGACGATGCATTTTTAGGTCAAGCCCGCTTTAGGCCTAATCTCGGTCGCAGTTCTGATAACTGGATCAAACTCCAACCGCGAACTTCTGCAGATTCCGTGACCGGTGAAGTTCGCGTGTGCCTTTACTATGAAACAGTATCGAAGCGACACTATGGCCCTGACGATTTTGAATTTCTCAAAATGGTTGGGAGAGGCACCTTTGGTCGAGTGTATCAGGTGCGCAAGAAAGATACTCAACAGATATATGCCATGAAAATTCTGTCTAAACGAGCCATTGTCCAGAAACGCGAAATTGCTCATACAATTGGGGAGAGAAATATTCTAGTCCGTACAGCATCTTCTGAAGGTTCATTCATCGTTGGACTTAAGTTTTCATTCCAGACACCTACCGATTTGTATCTAGTCACTGATTACATGTCCGGTGGAGAACTTTTCTGGCATTTACAAAAGGAAGGTCGATTTCCCGAAGACAGGGCAAAGTTTTATATTGCTGAGCTCATTGTGGCTTTGGGTCACCTTCATGACAATGGCATTGTGTATCGGGACCTGAAGCCCGAAAACATTCTTCTGGACGCCAACGGCCATGTGGCCCTCTGTGATTTCGGACTCAGTAAGGCCGACATTGATGACGGCACCACCAATACCTTTTGTGGTACGACTGAGTATTTAGCGCCGGAAGTGTTGCTAGATGATCAAGGATACACAAAAATGGTAGACTTCTGGTCACTTGGTGTTCTGGTGTTTGAAATGTGCTGCGGGTGGTCGCCGTTCTTCGCCGAAGATAATCAGCAGATGTACAAGAATATCGCTTTCGGTAAAGTACGATTCCCCAAAGACGCATTGTCGCCGGACGGCCGAAATTTCGTAAAGGGTCTCTTGAACCGAAATCCTAGACATCGTTTGGGAGCCACAAACGACGCTGCCGAACTACGGGCTCATCCATTCTTTTCTGATATCAATTGGGACTTACTGATTTCAAAGAAGATTCCTCCACCATTTAAACCTCATGTGGTTTCGGAAACAGATACCAGCAACTTTGATCCGGAATTCACTCAGGAGTCGACTAGTGCCATGAACAAGAACACGATTTTCCATAGTGGAACACCGTTATCACCTGGAATGCAAGCGAATTTCCAGGGATTCACTTACGTCGACTCTTCACTGATGGATAGTCATCCTCGCCATAATAGCACTACAAATGCCAAGGCGACATCATATCGGCCGCGAGGAATGCCAGGCCCACCGGGCGACGGCGGAATCGACCTGTATGATGATCATGATATTAATCTGAGTAAGAGCTACTATAATGAATCGGGACTCGGTCAACGTTACGGTGAAGCTAGTATGGATAGCAATGACCTACTGGACCGGCATCATCAGGGAGTGGACTATGAAGATGTGGATATGCAGGAGGGACCTAGTGATGATGACGACCATGACTTTGTTAATGGTCAGGGATTCGAAATATAGTTGGCCCATTCATGAGACATATCATCTTTATTCATTTTATTTTAATTATTATAATGTTAGATGGAGTATATAATTCAGTTGAGTACGTGTATTTAGAGCTACGGCGTGATGTTGAAATGGGAAAAAAAAAAACCTAAACCCCCAAGATCCCCCAAAGATCCCCCAAAGGCATGAAGAGAAAAAGAAATGCTACAAAACAATCAAATCTAAATAAAGACAATAGGAATAACCAACGCATAATGCGATAGAGTTGAGGGATGAGGGATGAGGGTAAAAAATTTCCTAACACATGCAAGGCGTCTTTGATAAACTTCCATGTAGGTGCATATATATCGCATATGTAATATTTAATATTTATACACAAAAAATAAATATTGTTTCATGTCTTTTGATGTCCACTCACTAGGCCGAACGGCAAATTTCTGTCTATGCACAAGCGGTGGAAAAATCGGATCTACATCATACGTGCTTAATTAAGTGGGCAGGATTGACATGATTTCCCGGACAAGAGAGCATCGAGATTCATGCCAATGATCAGGATGGACCCCTGGATTAGGATTTACTGTGAATTCTTCATAAAGACCCATGTCATTTGGTACTCTGGTGGCGGTGCTTTGACTGTTGAGTACTAGTACCAATGAAAAAAAAAAAAAAATTAGCCAGTCGCAAACAGATCTAGTGGATTTCTATAACAGGAATCTTCTCAAGCTTGTATTTGGTAAACTTATTGGATAATTAGGCATATAATAAATCTATTTGATTTCATCTGCTGTCAAGTTTAATAGCGTTAAAGAGATCAATAAACTACATGGGTTTCCTGCAACCAGCCGAGGTCTCTCGCATTGCCAGAACACCTATGCAATCGAAGGAAAAAGGGAGTAATCTATTAGGGAAAATAGTGGACAAAGCCTAAAAAAAAAAAAAGAAACTAGACCAGGGAACAATCGCCGGTGGTAACCAAATAGTACATGGTGTTGCTGGGCCACCCCCAAATGTTTTTATGCGAGAGTTTTCATAACAAAACGCCACCCATCAGGCCATTTTTCGGTTTCAACCGGCGGAACAAGGCATGTGGGATTACTACTAGGGATCAAAGAATGTACCTGGTGACCAGGGTAGGCCCCTATATGCACTAGGCTGCTTGATATTCGTTTTTTTGACACTCAATCTCTGCATTGGTCCGTCTCCGTCTAATTGCATTGTTTTCTGTTTTGCGTCATATTTTTGATTTTTTTTTTTTTCCTTTTCCTTTTCAGGAAAACAACACCTTTTTTTTCTTGCTCAATTGCAAAGCCGCATCCTTGTCAAAGATGAACCTAAAGTGTACAAAGTAAAAAGAAATTTCCGTCGATTTCACCGACTCTCGTAAAATTTCAGACAAGCAAACAACTTTCCCTCATATTCACTACCTCCCTCTTGTCGCCTCAAGAAGTAGAATGTCAGGTCGTTGGCCAGGACCTTCAGATGGTTCTGCCAATCATCCTACTCCATCTTCCCTACCTACCTCCTCCTCGGTATCGGATAACACTGGGAGTTACCTTAGTTACCACCGACTTCCATCTTCATCAACTAACGACCAACCTATCCTCCAGCATCACACCCCTATTCCCTCTGCATCGTCCGTGTCTGTTGTCCCGGGGCAATCCGATTTTTCGCTGTTGCCTGCCATGAGCCCCCGGCCAGGGATTTCCTCTTCTAGTGGGGGGGCAGGAAACACTGACAAGGTGACGTCTTCTTCCAGAGATTTCGTCCGCAAGTTGTACAATATGTTAGAAGAAGGCAAATATGATTCAGTGGTCCGATGGGCTATAGATGGCAAATCGTTTGTTGTGCTCGATCCTAGTGAGTTTACAAAGGCTGTTCTGCCACGGCACTTCAAGCACTCCAACTTTGCCAGTTTTGTCCGCCAGTTGAACAAATATGACTTCCATAAGGTCCGTTCTGATGCAAGTGAGCCCAATTATTACGGAGAGAATGCCTGGGAATTCAAGCATCAGGACTTCCAGTTCAACAAAACCGATCAGCTGGATAACATCCGACGCAAGGCCCCAAATAAGCGGGCCACGCAGCCTGCTTTTGATAATAGAGTGGCTTCTTCCTCACTAGCCTCATCATCCGCAGGTGGTCAACAGGTTGGTATATCGGATTCCACTGGCCAGATGGTGGACGTGGCGGACGTCGTGTCTAAGCTTCAGGCATCTCAACAGCAGCTGGCATATACAGTCGACTCGCTCCAACGCCAGCAGCGTTATACTCAGCGGACTGTAGAGTACTTGAGGGAATCACTCATTAATAAGGAAACCCATCTTCGGGAAACAATCAATTTGCTTGCGTTGTCCAACCTGGGCCATTCGCAGCAGTTTCAGTCGCTTTTAGAGAGTTTCAACAACTTCGAGGCTGAAAGTGCAGCACGCCAGTCTGCTAGTGTAAGTGGAGTTCCTTTAGACCCTGGAAACATGTCATCGACAGTGGATACGGGTAGTCAGTACGGAACACGGCCACCAAGTCAGCCAAGCTCCAATAACACATTTAGAATTCTCCTTGGCGAAGAAGATACTTTGGTTGCCACGCTATGTTCAAAATTCATCAATCAGTACGGAGATTGTTCATTGGATGTGATAGCTGATGGCCTTGAGGTTGTACGGTATTTTCAATCTGGTAGATACGATATCGTGATTTTGGACTGTATTCTGCCGTCTCTAGATGGAGTATCATCAGCAGAGTTGATTCGCCAAAACAACCGAGAAGTGCCAATATTCCTCATGACACCCGCAGCGGATCAGGACATAATAAGCAGTTATCTGCAGCGAGGGATCAATGAGATTCTTGTTAAGCCATTTTCAAAATCGCTTCTTCATCAGAAGCTCGACGTCTACCTTAAAGGATTCCATCAGAACCAGATACCTTCGACCAACACGTCCTAGCTATTCTGTTTCCGGATCTTGTTTACGACTATTTAAAATGTAATTATAGACTGTACTATGTGTAGCATATTTATTAGTAATTGAAGAGCATACTATACAGGCGGAGGAGGTAATGGTGACAGTAAATAACGCATCACGTGTTGTCTCAGAGGTAAGAACCGTAAATCAATATATGATAATTAGTTTAAAGTCCAGTGAAAATATCTTAATAGTTATAAGTATATAATTCATTTAATGCGCTCTTCATACGTGTTTTGGATTTACCTTTCAACCGTATTAGACTAGTCTGTTATTCATCCTTTTCAGCATGCCTTGTTTTGGTTGCTTCACGAAAACTATTGCCAAGATACGGCCCTCAACAACTAGAAGTAATAGTTGCGTATTTCTGTATACCTTCAAAATGAACCTGTTTTACCGTCTTTCGCCAAAATTTCCATTCTGCTCCATATTGTTCTCCTGAGTTATCCGTTTCCGTTCCTGGAAGCAATGTAGTGCCGTCCATAACTCCTGCTTGCTTGCTCTTTTGTTCCCCAGACGCAAAGCCGAATATTCTAAATAAAGCTTCCATCTTACGAAGTGGAATTTTCGCCATTTTTCCTCCTCATATTCTCGGCTGCTAATAATGAGTTACCAACCGCCATCCGAGCCTAAAGTGTCCCCTGGCCAGAACCAGGCCCCAGATCAGGGTCAAAACAGTGAATATTACGCGCAACAAGGGTATAACCAGGATACCGAGGCGCAAAATCCAGCGCCCAATTATCAGACGAAGCCTGGCAGCGGGCCGACTTTTGATGATAAATTCAAAGTCGAAAAGCCTCGACTGAATGACTGGCCCTTTACTATATTGTTTGTTGCTGTTTGTGCTGGGTTCGTGGTCATCGCTGTCCTCGGTCTCAAAGACTATGTCAAAAACAGATCTTACCAGGGAACTTCCATTTACAACGGTCAGAATGGAGTCACGCTCAATACTAATACCATAATTTTGCTCGCGTTTGTAACGGTTGTTGCTGTGGTGATTGCTTTACTGTACTATTTTCTTGCCCGCATGTTTACTCGCCAGTTCATTATTATAACCATCATTTTGAACCTGGCCTGGGCTCTTGGCACTTCTATTTATTATTTGATTGAAAAGTATTGGAGTGCTGGAATCGTGGGGCTTTTGTTTGCTTGTTTTTCCGCCTTCTGCTATTGGACAATGAGGAGCAGGATTCCGTTTGCTACTTTGGTTTTGAAGCTGATAATTGATGTTACACGCACCTTCCCTTCTGTTTTGATTATTTCTACACTTGGATGCATTTTTTCAGGCGCCTTTTCCGCTTTTTGGTCAGTGGTAATGGTCAGCATCTATGCAAAGTATCATCCCGACAGTCAGAGCTCTTCTTGTTCGGGAGGAACTTGTTCAAACGGCAAATTGATCGGTCTTTTAGTCTATATTACTTTTGCTGGTTATTACATCTCTGAGGTGATCAAAAACGTTATCCATACGACTATTTGTGGTGTATATGGCTCTTGGTACTACTGTTACAAATCCGACGAAGGAATGCCTAGACACCCTGCTCTTGGTGCCTTCCGACGCTCTATGACTTGGTCGTTTGGGTCTATTAGTTTTGGTTCTTTGATTGTTGCCTTTATCAATTTTGTTCGCCAGATTCTGTCAAGTCTTAGGAATTACAATGCTCAAAGTGGTGGAAATGCCGGCATCACTGCTCTTTTGTGCGTGGTCGACTGCCTGATTGGTTTCATAGACTGGCTGGTGCAGTTTTTCAATCATTATGCTTATTCATACGTTGCTCTGTATGGAAAGGCGTATATTCCTGCAGCCAAAGATACCTGGAATGTCATCAAACGACGAGGTATCGATGCCTTGATCAATGACTCATTGATTGGAAACGTTTTGGGTTTCGGTTCAACTTTTGTCGGCTTTGTCACGGCCTTGCTGGGGTATCTTTTCCTGCGCTTGACTAACCCTGAATATAACGCTTCTGGAGGCTTCTATCCAATTGTTGTTGGTTTTTCGTTTGTTATTGGCGCACAGATTGCCAGTATAACCACTGTTTCTATCACTTCTGGTGTGGCTACTTTCTTCGTTGCTCTTGCCAAGGATCCTGAGGTTTTCAAAGCCAGTTATCCGGACATCTACGAAGAGCTATGCCAGGTGTATCCACCGGCTAGGGACAAGCTTAATTTATAAGGTTTTTACCAACCTCAATAGCTTTTTAAGCTGTATATAGTATATTTAATATCGCTCGTACCATAATAATAATTCCATATGCCACTAAGCAGTTTGGCCGTTGCGAATATCTTAAGCTGTTGACAGGCTGGGGCCAAAATTTCCTCTTTTGTTCAGTTTTTCTTCTTATCGCAGGTCACGTGCAGCCCTATCATAAACGCCTTCTCCTGACGAGCCCATGTTTCCTTCAAACCAAGCACCCACTTTAACAATTATATGACCGAGAAAGCTGAAAAGACCCATCATGAGCCGGAGATTTCGTTGAATAATGCCGAGTACGCTCCTACTAACCAGGAGATTCTGTCTGCAGTAGTACAGTACTGGGAAACTGATCCTGCAACTCAGCTAATGAGTAACGTAAAGCTGCTCAGCGCTGTCAAAAACCAGCACGGTAACTGGACTTTGTCCGAAAAGAGGTTCAAGGCTGCTCTTAAGGAGTTGATGTTGTCTGACCATGATCAAAATGCAGACATTGTCTCTGCTGCCGGTCCTGGTTTCGAGTACGGAGTCCATGTGGTGTCTAGTCCGACCCCGTTTATGAACTTGCCAGCGAGTGTGAGTGTTTCGTCGGCTAAGACAAAAGGGAAGTGCTTAAATGCCGCTGATAAAATCGTTGCCGGTGATACGGTATTTTCAGAGAAGCCGTTGATGAAGCTTCCTCCCTTAGAGATAGTGCCGTTGGTTAGGAAAGGTCTGGCCTGTGCCCACTGTGGCAAGGCTTTTGCAGTTTCCAACAAGAGAGGCACAAAGATGAGTTGTACGCAGTCCAGCTGCAAAGCTAGCTGGTGTCGCCATTGCCGCCACGCAGACGAAACTCGTCATGCATTGTGTTGGCATAGAACGGGAGTTACCTTGTGGATGGAGTTCGAGGAATATTGCCTGAAAAATGACCTATCCGCTGAATTCGCCGTTGGGCTTCTATTACTGTCTATTAATAAAGATCATCAAGCATTTGCACAAGTCAAATCGTTGGCTACTATTCGAGAAGACATCCGCATTCAAGCTAGACGGCTCGAACTTACATCTAGTTCCAGCTTTGCTTCTGACATGTGCCATAAATGGCACCAAGCGCATGAAATGCTGGCAAAAATCATGATCAAGTTTTGCGACTATGATTTGTCATATGATGAGTTCCAGCTGACTCTGGGAATGTTCAATATCAATTCTGTCAACGGGTATTTGTATCTGATAGGATCTCACATGAACCATTCTTGCGACCCCAACACAGAGTTGATAATCAGTCCTGGATGGGCCGCATCCGATAAAGAAGAGAAAGGTAATATTCAAGTGCGAGCTTTGCGGGATATTCGTAAGGGCGAGGAGCTCACATTATGCTATGGAAATGTGAACAATTTGGATTGCTATGAACGTCAGAATAAGTTGCGCATTGATTTCGGCTTTCTATGTCGCTGCAATAAGTGCAAGAAAAATGTTCCAGTAGCCAATGCTGATTTTATGTTAATGGCCAGCCGGCCGCGAAGGAAGAGTGTAAAATTCGACACTGCCATTGAGATAAAAACATGAAAAGCAGGCTTCACAATGTTGGTAGACAACAAAGCTTCCAGCACACACTATCTGAGTCTATAATAGGTCTTATCAAATGGACGTCTTTTGTCATCATATATTTCTCAAATGTGCGTTGCCATATATTTCGCAAATATGCGTTGCTGGAGATTACGAAGTGTCTTTCCGGCTGCTTTTCCTCAAGTGCTTCTTTGCTGAAAATACACATACTTTCTATCCAAAGCAGCATTTATTATTACATGCACTATATCATTTCTATATTAAAGCATATTAAAATCAGAAGAAGTTAAAAGTGAATAATATTATATACGTTGGTAGGTTTACGCGAATAATGTCCGAATTTTTCATCTTATCTCCTTTCGAATCAACCAACTCCGTCGTGAAGAACAACGTTTTCAAATCCTTTTCTCCACAAACCGCCTGTCTCCATATTATCAGCGTGACATGCGCAATATTCTTGGTCTCCGCTTGTTTCGCTCACCGGCTACTTATCTCTTCGCTTCAGGTGCGCTTATTGGATACAGCTGTAGATCACTGTCGATCCAGAACGACCATGTTCCTATCCAAGAATCAAAGAACTCGGCGGCATCACGAAAATACCTGGCGAGTCTTCAGAAGAAGCTTGATAATATTCCACTAGTAAAACAGCTAGAAAATGATCCGAATTACATAGAGTCTGGAGCCTGGGATCACCGCTTGGAAAATACGGATCAAATATCTGCATGCATGACTACTGGTGTCCTTAGTACTGTGGGAGGTTTATCAATAGCTCCTAGAGTATTTGTGAACCTTGAGGACAAATCCATTGTTGCTGTTGTTCATTATGGCCATTTACTGACTGGGCTACTATTCTTTGCGCATGGTGGAATCCTGGCTACTCTGCTCGACGACATATTGGCTCGTACTGCCGGTTTGTCACTACTGTCACCAAATTCAACTGGTCTTCCTGCTCGTACTCAGTATGGAAACACCAAGCAGTTGACGCTGAACTACCTAAAACCTACGCTTGTGGACCGATTTCTGGTTATTTCATCCAAAACAGAGTCTACTGAAAACTCGACTGTGTTTGTTCAAGGTTCTATCAAGACGCTCGGTAATGAAGAACTAGTCCGTGCTAAAAGTGAAGTCGCCTTACCTTGGTCATGGAAAAGGTTTGCAGCCAGCATGCTACGAATGTGATGATTTTGATCATTATCAACTATTTACACTTCTAGCAGCTAATCTGCTATTTTTACTCGTTTTATACATTCTTCGCGGCGTTCTACTATTCTGCCTTGCTTCTCATCAAAAATCAAATCCTCGAGGGCCTGCCATGCCCTCCATATTGTTTCGAGGCGTGACGTTTCTACGAGCATACAGCATACAAAAATCTCTCAAAAGTGATCGGGCCTTTTGATAATTATGCCTTACCAAAAGCTCGCTGCATCTTTCCACCAGTTTTCGGCGTTCAACTTCGCCCAGACTGTTTTGAGGCAGTTGGTCCAAAGTTGACGATAACCATGACTCAAAGGTACCAGAAGCTGGGGGAGCAAACTGCATCAGTGATATAAACAGCGTGCTAGAATCACTGACAATATCTCGCGGAAAAGTGTATATCATGCCAGAAACGAGCCTCTGCATAAGCTCCCGTCCGCTGTCTTTATCTACTATTATCGCATCAAGAGCGCTTTTGCTGGACTGCAGAGCGGCACCATTCTGTGCTTGGGGCACTGAATGGGACGGTTTCCCCAAAACGTATGCAAATAAGTCCTGCAAAAAATGCAAGACCGCCGTCAACGGATCAATTTCCGTCAGCGTTAAAGCCAACATTGAAGCCTGCATCATTGCTTCCATGATATCCGAGGTACATAGCTTAGACGGATAAAACATGACTGCGTCTTCGCATAGTCGAAAAAAGTCCTCGAATAGATCAGGCAGACTCTTAATATCCGAAATAGTACTGAGATATTGAAAAAAGCTGACTATCTGTTGGTAAGTGAACTGCCAAACTGCCTCCTTAATGGCAGGCGTAATCGACGGGTCCAAGGTTTCGTCACTGAACTCTCGTAACACAGCCCCACTAGCCCATAAGTAACAGCCCATATGGGTTCTGATGAACTGGTGCGACAGAGTTTCGGCAATCTTGCCAAGAATAGACTCTAAGCCCATGCCACAAGAATGCATACTATACTTGATAAATTTCGAAACGCGCTCGGCCACAACAGGAGATTCACCATGATTCTTGAGTAACAAATCAACCAAAGGGTATACTTCGACGATGAAAAGCGAGATTGGATTGGGATGTAAACCGGGGGGTCTAACGATGCGTACAAAGATGGTCAATAATTCAATCTCATCCGCAATCGCACGATGCAATTCCATCTGCTGTTCACTCCCGTTAGCCAAGTCCACCATTTTGACCTTTTGATACAATTTTTGAACAATTGGAGCGCAAAATGGCTGCAGGCATCCAAGTATATTATCTGGAGGTTGAGCCAATACGATATGTGCGATACCGTCAGTAACCTCATATAGAGCATCCAAATCAAGTTCTCCGCATGTTTTTTCAAAAAACACATGCAATTGTTCAACGTATCCTACCAGTAAATGGCGGCAATCTTGACAAAAATGCATCAGGGCTTGAGCCGCGGCGCTGATTACCTCTTTGCTTTTGACATCAAATCCCTTGATAATATAGTTCAGTTGGGCATCCAAATACTGCGGGTGTTCCGCTGTCCATTCCGTATACCTTCCTAATACCAATGTCGCTGCATATCTGATTTTCTCATGCTCAGGGAGTTGGATAAGTTGTTCAATAATCTGCGGTAAAATTTCCGTGTCGGCAGTGCCAACCTCTCTTGCCATGGCCCGCATGCTAAAGAGAGGTGCTTCAATGTCTTGCCATCTTGGTGGTGACGCTTGGAGAGCCGTCCTTAGTGAGACAAATGCCTCCTGGAGTGCATTTGTAGGGCCAACGACGGCGCAGCAGTCTTTAAGAACATCCCCAATTTCATGTCGAAAAGCTCTGAATTTATCCTCAGCTTCGCGATTATTATTGAAAAAATCTCCGTTAGAGTCATTGGGGTAATGCAAATGATAGATAATGACGGAAATTAGCCGAAGATAAATATCGGCGAGCTGACGACACGATTCCTTATATTTGTCCATAACAAGAATCTGCTTCAAGGCATACCAGAAATAGAAGGTGTATTGGACGACTTCTAAATCTTCGTCGAAAGCGGTACATTCGGCTATGCTTTCAACCAGAGGTCTGAATTGAACAGGCTCTCTGGCAATTAGCATATGCCATGACTCACCAGCTTCGGCAAACAGTCGAGTATATCCCTGGTATGCATCCGGGTCATCTTTGCTTTGAGCGATTCTTGGCCGCAATGCAATGACTCGAGAGTAAAGCTGCTCAATTGCCGGCAAACTCTCGTCGATTTCGCGGGTATCTCTAATCATTGAGCAGATGCAGTCGATTGCTGGGTCAAAGGTATCGATGTCATCTAGAGCTTGGAAAACAACATTTACAAGGCCCGAGCCGATGATCTTTTCCAGCCGTATCTCCCCCAGCCATGAGCTGAGGCACTGGACGACCAGAGGGCGATTGGCGGTGGACTCGTTGCGAGAGATGTAGTTTAGCAGCAAGTCGACGACCTGATCCGCATTGTCGGTGACGAGCTCTTTTGACCTAGAGTTATATTCGTCATCAGTCAAATTGACATGGCGACGATCATTGATTTCTTCAGGTAAAACTTTGAGAAATTCCAGTAGGCATGGGATCGTACCGGTTTCAGAGCCCAGTAAGTTGAACATTTCGGCCATTACGTTGTTCCACTCGAGAAACTGGATGGCCAAGTTGGCCAATGCGATGCTCAAATGCAGAGAAATGACGCGCGATCCGCCTATGGACGAATGGACCAGGCTGAGCATGGAATTCTTGAGCATGAGACGTGATTCGGGGGGAATCTGATGCAAGTCGTAGGCGACTTTTGAGCGGAGTGTCTGCGCACAGAAGATCTGGACTTCCAGCGCATATCTCCCGGAGTTGTCTGCCAGAATTGTGTTGATTACGGTCCAAGCCTGGGGCTAGAAAGAGTTAGCAGGTCATGTTTGCAGGTACCAATATCGCTATTTATACGCACCTCTCTCTGAAACTGCTCCAGATATTTAGCCGCCTGTTCCTTCTCGGCCTTATTACTGGTACTATACAGGGATTTGAGCGCTAACACAACGGTGTCAATGGTATTCGCCTCGTTCATTGTTGGTTGAAATGGCAAAAGCATCTGGTGTGGTTTTGTCGAGGAAAGGGTTACCCGGCGGCAACAAAATTCACGAAGCCTGGAAAACTATACGGAATCTTTCAACCAGCCAAAACATGTCCGGGGCCAGGAGCCAGCAGCGGGTGGTACGTATTTCGTGATGGGCTTGTAGTAATTGTGTGTTAACTTTCAGTTCATTCCTCCAATCAACCTGCTCTTTAAATTCCTGCAGCAGCATAATACAGTCCAAATATGGCTTTATGAACAGGTGAATTGCAAGCTTCAGGGTAAAATAAGGGTATGTAATTTGCAGCGTATTTGTAAGCATATCACTTGATTGTGCTTGGTTAATTTTGTTTGTTTCGATTCTAACCGTAGGGGTTTGACGAATTCATGAACCTTGTTGTTGAAGAAACTGTGGAAATCAACCTTAAAACAGACACAACTAGAGACTTGGGAACAATTCTGCTCAAGGGTGATAATATAACGTTAATATCTGCAGTGGAGTAATTTGTATATGTATTTATAGCGGGACTTGTACGAAAGTGCTGGTCCTGAGGTATCTGTCAATGACAAAAAGACGGCAATTCTGATCTCCTGATATACATTATGGAATTTGCGTGCTTTACTTTCTGGAATTTGCTGATTTACTTTCTGGCATTTCATCTGATTTACTTTGCGGAACTTGGCATCTTCATCTGCTAAGATTCCTCGTTTTCACCGTGTTTTTTCACGGCCCTCCTACCTCATAGACATCCTCATCGATGACCACCTTGTCCATTATCGCGTCGTGATCTTCACATGGAACATGGCCTATTAGTTGTTCCTCAAGACCCACGGCCACCAACCTCGGCCGCGGTTGCCGTGCATGCGCTGACCACCGAGTGTGCTCTGCTATATAACGATCGTAGAATCCAGCACCTCGCCCGAGTCGATGGCCCTGTTTACTGAAAGCGAGGCCGGGAACTATAATCAAATCGAGCCCGCCAGCATCAGAAATGGCATTGGGCCACGTGCTTGGCGGCTCTAAAAGCTTGTATTTACCGACAATCTCCAGCTGCTCCAGTCGGGTCAGATCAACCAGCTCCAACATATCGATTGATCTGTCACGAACTCGAGGCAAAAACACCCGTTTGCCGTCTTCAAACGCATATTTAATCATTACATCTGTATTTACCTCGCCTTTATCCATGTGCATGTAATATGCGATCTTGGTGGCCGCAATGTATTCGGGTAAACGTCTGATCTGCTGGGCTACATGAAAAGCTGAGAATTAGCAGCTGGTAGTAACCAGTAGTAGTAGCACTGCATTGATTTTACTACTATATACTGTCTCTAGTACCTACATTGAGTTTGAATATGCTGTGAAGGCAGTGCTTGGAGTTGTTTCCATAGCTGATTTCGGAGTGCTTTTTTGGACATGGAGGTTAAAGGTGAAGGTAAAGAAGAGAAAGACAGCTAGTCATATTTTGAAGTGCATTCGAATGAATAGCCCCTGTTACATAATTAAATGAGTAGTTCCTAATAAATAGTTCTTAATAAATATGAGCCTATATGCCCGTACATCATGCTATTTGCCTGTTCTTTCTGACTCAAACTCGACCCTGACTGGTTTGGAATCATTTGAATTCACCTGAATATTACCGTTTTCCAGCAAATGCCGCTGTTTCCGGTTCAGAAACCTTTCAGAACGTTGCTGCTTCTCCAAATCAAGATTGTAAGCTAATATCTGGTATTTCCGATACTCTTTTAGCATTTCTCTTTCAAGCCCACTCTTTCTCCGAGGTATCTCCACGTCATCTTCATCTTCCGATACTGTAGGAGAAATCTCTGGTGAACGTAATTTTCTGTTTGATACTTGTACGGCAGGCGTTTCATCATTGGTGCTGAGTTTCAGTAATCGTTTGGTTATTTGTGCTGATTCTATTGATTGTTCTGGTCGTTCTGAATGTACTGGGCCGTGCCATCGAACCCTTTTGCCGTATACGTTTTTTATACGGGCCATTTTATCTGGCTATGATGCATAGTCGGCAACTGAGTGCCACTCAAAGCTGTAGTATGAAATGTTAAGGAAGAGTGGAGAGAAATGTTAAATAACAGTGAATTGATAAGGATAGGTCAAGAAATAATGCTATGGGGTTAAATGAGATGGCATAATCTAACGACAACCGATGAAAATACGAAACGCACATTCAGCACTGATTTCTATCTTTTCCCGCCATTACTCTATTTCTATTTCTATTATCGAATATTCCATTACTACTGATATTCTACTCTAACGTCAAATTTCAAATCCATCTGTATCTCAGTGAGGCTCTCAGCCGTTCGATTTTCCAAAGCCAATTGTGAAAATCTCGTAAATACCAAATCAGTCATACAGATTCCCAACATTTACCTTCACCCAACACACCGCACTGCAAACATGTTGAAAAGTGCGAGATTCTGCTCGAGGAGAGCATTCTCCTCATTTAGTTTCAGGCACGCTCAAGCCCCGCTAGATGCCTCCAAGCTGACTATCAGTCGCAACGAAAACCCCGAGCCGTTACCTCCGCTTGATACTCTGGTGTTCGGCCGTCAACCTTCGAACCATATGATGACTGTTGAATGGACAGCTGAATCTGGCTGGGGTAATCCCGAAATCAAGCCTTATGGGCCGTTCACGCTCGATCCTGCTTGTGTTGTGTTTCACTATGCCTTTGAATGCTTTGAGGGAATGAAAGCTTTTAAAGATAAGGCTGGCCAGGTTCGTCTGTTCCGTCCCGATATGAATGCACATCGCTTAAACACATCTGGCCAGCGTATTGCCTTGCCCTCGTTTGATGAGAAGGAACTCGTCAAGCTTTTGGAGGCCTATGCTAAAGTCGAAAAGGATATCATTCCTTCCGAGCCAGGCTACTCGCTCTATCTTCGGCCCACCTTCATTGGAACAAGTGTTGGTCTTGGCGTCGGCTGGCCCGATAAAGCCTTGCTCTATCTAATTGCATCACCGGTGGGTCCTTATTATAAGACAGGATTCAAGGCCGTGAGCCTCTTTGCAACCGACGATGCCGTCCGTGCCTGGCCCGGTGGTGTCGGAAACAAGAAACTCGGTGCCAATTATGCTCCTTGCATTGTTCCTCAGCGCCAGGCTGCCGAAAAAGGATTCCAGCAGAATTTGTGGTTGTTTGGTGAAGAAGGAAACATTACTGAGGTCGGTACTATGAACTTTTTTGCCGTTTTCAAGGACTCTGCTACCGGCAAACATGAGCTTGTTACGGCTCCGCTAGATGGAACTATTCTTGAGGGTATCACACGAGACTCCATATTGAAGCTAGCTAAAGAACGTCTTGATCCTAATCAATGGGAGGTCAATGAACGATACTTTACCATCCATGAGTTTGCAGAACGTGCAGCTAAAGGTGAGCTTGTTGAAGCATTTGGAGCAGGTACGGCAGCTGTAGTTTCGCCGGTGAAGGAAGTTGGCTGGAGAGACTTGTTGATTGAGGTGCCCCTTCAGCCTGGAAAGCAAACGGGACCGTTGACTGAGACTGTCGCCAAATGGATCAGTGATATTCAATATGGAATAGACGAGCATCCATGGTGTGCGCCCGCGGCATAATAGAAAGGGATGCACGTGCTGTATTAGACAACTGCTTGCACTTGAGAACTTTGAAATATATCTATGAATCCTAGAAAATGTTATAAATGTACCCAAGTATCGATAAACCTTTAAAATTCGCTAGTATCTCTAATCGCTTCAAAACCCACTAGTATCGCTATCTGTTCGACGTATCGTACATATTCTGTTATCCCCTAAATTACTGGGTGACGTTATGATGTATCATTCAGTTTGGCATACCGAACCAAACATATACACGAATATTCATTCAACACTGGCATATTTATACCAAACATTTCATGCAGATTCTAATTAAAATATACAACTTAACTGAAATTTATCAAAACTATCAATACTATCCAATCTCGCATTTAACTTCACCCCCTGTCAGCCGTGCCATAAATCAAAACAAACAAGATTCCCCATTTTATCCTCATACACCCCCCAAATCCATGTCGTTTCTGTTCAATGTGGCCAACAAGAACCGCAGCAAGCCGAAATCTCCGCAGGAGCTTGTCAGGCAGCTGATGGATCTGTTCGATAGGCTTGATTTCTCAGACCGCAAGAAGTGCATGGGGGAGATCTCGCGGGTTCTGGAGCAAATGGAGGTTATCCTCAATGGAGATCATGAAAACGAACCGTCACCTGATCTCATAGGTGCTTTGGCTCAGGAGGTTTATTTCCACGATATTCTTATTCCGCTGGTTGCGTATCTGCATATATTTGAGTTTGATGCTCGTAAAAACGTCGTGACCATCTTCACGACCCTCCTGAGGCGAAAAATCGGCAACCGATCGCCCACTGTTGACTATTTGACGACCAAACCTCAAATATTCCATCGCTTAGTCGAGCAGAATGCCAACGGCGAGATCGCTCTCAATGTTGGAACTATTATGCGTGACTGCATCAAGCATGAGCCTCTGGCCTCCCTGGTGCTCCAATCGCCTGATTTCTGGCGTTATTTCGACTTCATCGACAACTCCACCTTTGAAATATCTACCGATGCATTTTCTACGTTGCATGATTTGCTGGCTTTGCATCCTCAACTTTCCAGCAAGTTCCTGATGGCCAATTCTGCCCAACTGTCTGCTAGAATGAAGACCCTCATGGAATCGGATAACTACGTCACAAAGCGCCAGTCCCTCAAGCTCATGGCTCAGCTCCTTAGACAGCGTTCCAACTATGCGTTCATGACTGAATATATCGATTCGGCCGATAACTTGAAGATGGTCATGAATCTACTCAAGGATAAGTCCAAAAATATCCAGTTTGAGGCGTTTCACATTTTCAAGATCTTTGTGGCCAACCCCAAGAAGAGCAGGCCTGTGACGGATATCCTCATAAAGAATAAGTCCAAGCTTCTCACCTTTTTGGCGGGTTTCCAAGCTGATCGAAAAGATGCCGATTCTTTCCATGAGGAAAAGAACTTCATTTCTAAGCAGATACACAGCCTACCTAGTCATCCATCAAGCTCCAGCAGTAGCTCGATTTCTCTTGACAAGATGGGCCGTCAGCTTTCTCCTCTTACTGTATCATCCAGCTCTACCAGTGTATCAACCGCTGTCGCAAATTCTGGCGCTGTCGTCGCAAGTCCTTCTACTTCTGCATCTACCGACTACTTTAACAGTCGGTCACCAGACTCTTCTTTGCCAGAGTCTCCAGAAGGATCTTCTATGGTACCGCCTCCGCGAAGACGGCCATCATTAATGACACCAGAGAGCGGCGCTGGTCATTCAGGGTCTGGACATTAAAGGAAAGCAAGGTTAAAAAAATAATAATTAATGCATTTTTGTCTTTCTAGACTCTTATCTGGGAACTAGTTCCCAGCATACTATTACCGAATCTCGTATGGTACAATCTGATTTGTTAGAAAACGCACTCCTGTCATGGTTTCATCTCGACAGAGAGCGCCCATCTCTTCGGCCATTTCAAGTTCTTCCGTTGCAACCACAGGGCTCCAATGAAACTTGGATGATACATCTTGAGTGCTTACTCCGACCTCTTGCTGCCATTCTGGGAGCTGGTCGTACCAGCTGAGTAGCTGCTTGATAATAAGTTCAGGAGTGCGATGGCCTTCCTGGATGACCAAAACGCCGCTGTTTTTGAATTTCCTTAGACGAAGCGGTAGTCTGGCCTTTTCAAAAAGATTGCATGCTGAATAAAAGTCTTTTGGCGAAATTAGTGAGATGCCTCGAGCCCGATTGTAAAATGCAAATGCGTCAAATATCGTAACCACTCCTCCTTCTCTCTGTAGCACTTCAGATGTCGTCAGGTACTCTGCAAGCTGTCTCGCCAGCTCTTCATGAAAAACTTGGTCGCTATGCGCCATTTCTTTGGTAACTATCGAAGAGTTGAGACTCAGAGCTTCTGATGACTGTCGCAAAGCCTGTCTGGCCTGTGCATTGCTGTCTAGCGTCCCATTCTTGATATCATCCAGTTCCAGGCGTTTTGCATATGATTCTGCCAAATTCACCACTTCTTTTGCACTCATCATGAGACTTTGCAAGTCTTCTAAAGCTCCGCCGAGAACCTCCTGGTTTCTCTGCCTTGCTTGTTCTCCAGCCTGCTCCAGTCCTAGAAGACCTGGCCCTCTTCGAATACTATTATCTGTAACCGGTGTGCCCCGTCCTGTGCTGTCTATTGCAGGAGTAGAGACTGGCTCAGTTTTTTCCCATAGTTTGTCTTCCAGAACCTGATTTAACTGGTCGTAAAACATCTTGTCGCCACCTTTCCGGAAACTCAGTTTGACTATATTTTCATCATCGAGGTCTGGTGAAGGCATTAAAGACGCTGAAGACGACGCAGCTGTGGCCAAGGCTGGAGGAAGACGGGCAGACAGCAGTCTAGCACCACACATCTCGCACTGGGTGAGCGAAGGATGGTTCACAAACGTACAGCGAGAACATTTAATACCATCAAAGTCACTCATACCGGCAGCCGGGTGATCGGGGCTATTTGTGCCGTGGAAATCGCGCAGAGCATCGTCAATAAGCTGTTTTCCAGCAGCAACTCCACATGTTTGACAGACAGGCATCTGGGATTCATTTTCAAGGTAGTCTGGTGCTATTTCGTTTGAAAAATAACATATTGGGCACACCCAGGTGGCCATTAAAGCAATGTAAGGCTGGGGATCGGGCAAGTCGTCGCTGCTGGGTCTGATAAACAGGGAGATTTTGGCCGACGACTTCAAAAAACCACCCGTATATTGTATCTTTTGCACCGAAGATAACGGCAGGCTCATAGAATGCACTCTCGGCTGTGCCTCGTCTACATAGCATATCCGTTGTGTTGTTAAATATACTCGGCCGTCCTGGTAATCCATGGCCTTATATTTACTAGCAATTAGAACATAATTCAGCGATTGATCTTATTCACGTACCCTTTATAAATTCCGACATTGCTTTGAACGAGTATTTCACGCTCGGATTTATTCAGAACTGGGCGTCCTACACTGGAGATTTCCAGAGCATGCCATCGCGACATGGTGGGAGATGAAGAAGCTGATCAGATAGGCAGATCAGATAGACAGATCAGTAATGCTGCTGATCTGAAATAAACAAACAGAAAAGGTGAAACAATGTAAATATACGTTTTATTGTGGTATATACATAATACCGTTGCAAGCGTTGTGGAGCTCAATTACATTGCCTGTTTAGGCAAACTATGTACAGGTGAAAGTTGAATATTTCAATCAGCGTAGAACGTTGGATCGTCAAAGATCGTTCACATATCTGGGTGAAGATTCATGATTAGGCTTATGACAGGACTTACGACTAGGATTACTTCTCGTCCTTGAATCGCTCCACCCACTTCTGGGCCTCGCCTGACAGTGCATCTTCTACCTGAGGCAAGCCGGGCGCGTCGGTCGAAGTGCTTCCTGTCAACTCCAGCTGTAATTTCTTCAAATGCTGCGCTTCCTCATTTCCACCGTCAAATATTCCCATGCCATTGACGTTAAACAGTAAGTTCTTCCACTCCAAGTCCGATCGTCTATCCTTGGAAAACTCCGCATCAACATGCTTGTCCACGTCCTCCTCACAAGTCAGAAACTTGTCTGCCTTCTGATATATTTCCAGAAGATATTTGGCCTGATACTCGGCTGCCCGAATGGCGGTAGCTTTCCGGTTAGCTTCCCTTTTCAGTGCCAATTGCGCTTGTTCCTCAGGTGTCCTTCTGACCACAAATGGCTCATTCAGAAAGCTTTCGATAGTCGGTAGCGTCAACTGTGCTGCTGTAGCGCTTTCATCTATCTCATCTGATTTCTCCCTCTTCTCCTGAGCCTCCCGAAACCTCTTTTCTCGGCGAGCAAGATTCGCTTCGTCCACGGCCTTTTGTCTATTAAGTGCATCCTGGAAGTACTGTCTTCGCATGGCTGCACTTACATAACGAAACTCTTGCTGCGCCGTCTTTGGCTCCGGTCGCCTCATCTTAGGTTCCTTCGCACTGTGAGCAATGCGTTCTTCTGCTGAAGGAATATGCCGTGGTGGTGGGTTCGGATCAAACCCTCGAGGCGCCATTGCCGGGTCCTTGAAGCCGACTCCGAGCTTTTTTTCCTCTTCTATTTCCCATGATGTTTTCAGCTTCGGCAGAATCTGCCTTGTTTTCGGCAGTATGCCGCTCTTCATGCCATATTTCGCGATTCGCTTGACCATGGTTGATCAATGGTGAAGTATGAAATTTTGCAGGAAGGGAGTTGAGGAGCAGCAGGAGCGGACCAAACGAGAGTAGTAAAGACAGAGCAAAGATAAAAAAGTACTAGTTTTAAAACAGTAGCGTAAGATAATATAATTAAATAAATGCGTGAATGCTAAATATGCAAAGTTTTTTTAGTTTTCTAACGGAAAAAATGCTGAAGATTCTGATTCACGTGACCCGATTCTTCAGTCGATCACTTCTTGCCAGTTTGCAGGCTTATATGCAGACCGATATCATGTTATGATACCCCTATCTTCATTGATCATCCTATCTCACTCCACTGCTTGTTGTGACTGGAATATATCTCCCTCTCCCTCAGGCGATTTCTTCATCGGGGTCGCGCGGCCCCAGACTTCGTACAGCGACTCAGACAGTTTCTTAGAAACTTTCTGAATACTCACATTACTGGACGTAGCATTGAACATCAGCACTTTCCTCTCTTCTTCCGATGAACAGCTTTCATAGGCTTCGTACAATAAAGCCGGAGTGGCGTATACCCTCTGTATAGCCACTGCTTTATCGTAAGAAATGCCCTTTGTGCTCATGAGCATCCTAATAAATATCTCTCCCACAGTTAAGAAACGACTTTTCGACAAACTTGAAGTAAATGTGTCAAAATCTATGCCAAGCGCATCGTCTCCGACTGTAGTTCGATAACTTGCCATTGCTTGCTTGAAGCTCGTCACCTCGGGGAAAACGACAGAAAGATCTTTATTCTTGTGAATTTTCTTTATCATGCGAGTAGCGTCATGAAGAAAAGCGGCAGTCTCATCGACAGAATTCGTCCTGATCAGCCGAAACTGATGCCCTATTACTGTCTGGGACATGACGGTTCGTAAAGTCTTGGCATCGCTCGCCTGGTTATTAGCATTAGCAACAGACAGTGGCTCTTCAATAAGATAGAAGACATTTTTGATTGTTGATTTGTGCAATCGTGCTTTCTGCTCAGAGTGCCTGCCGTCTCTTACCGAGGAGAAGAGGTCGTCCAGTCTCTTACGTTCCAATATGTAGTCTAGAACGGCCAAATATCCCGTTGTACGATGTTCAGCCGCCCACTGGCAGTCTCCAACGGCAAGAGGCATCACTTTAACGCTTATTCCGAGTCGCTCTAGTTCTTTGACAAAATATTCTCTGTTCTCTTGAGCTGCAACTTCTCGATTGTCGAGCAGTAACTTGATACGATAACTTCCAGCCGGCCATCGACCAGTTCGAAATAGACTAGTGTCTTCCACCTCGGTGACACGAAATGGCGACGTGTTCGGACGATTCTCTCTAGATACAAGAGGACTGCTGCTCGTAGCTAGTATTGCGATACTCCGGTCGCTACGATGTAGAGGACTACTGCTACTATTTGTATCATCTCGCGCCTTGCTGCTAGCCTTCTCTACCATCATTAGTTTGTCTGCGACTTCTTTGCCCTGATCCGTGAGAAGAAAAAACGGAGATCGTTGAGCCTTTTGATAGACCAAATCATGCTTAAGCAGCGTCTTCATAGATGACCATGCAGTATAGAATCCGTTAGCAGTAATAGTAGAA
This sequence comes from Casaregolazyma lundiana, assembly GCA_030563415.1. NCBI lineage: Eukaryota > Fungi > Ascomycota > Dipodascomycetes > Dipodascales > Trichomonascaceae > Casaregolazyma > Casaregolazyma lundiana. Next base: position 15,953 of record JAJMJF010000008.1, on the reverse strand, counting down.
TCAAATGAGGTTTCACTGTATGGCCGTGCAAGTCTGCACAGATCGGACTTTCCAATTCCATTCTGGCCACTGCCATATTTTCTCAGAGCAAGTAACAACGCGTAGCCACCGGAGCGATATCGCGGAACAAACGATGCTGGAGCGCGTCTCTTCGCTGTAGGAGTCTCGTGAGGATCTGTCGCGTTGTTTCCGTTGTTTACAGGAGAGATAAATACAGGCACGTCTGCGAGTTTTCCACGTTTAGAAGGTACAAATTCAGGCGTTTCGGGGCCCTCGATGCCATTTTCCTCACAATGCTTCTTCAGCTCAGCCTCCAGTTTGCTGCACAGCTTGGGCCCGAAATATTTCACCTGGTGTAGTTTTTGAGGATGAATGTTGTCGGAGACATCAGCATCTCGCAGCGATCTATGCGCTCTGTTATATATTTGAGCTCCATTAGTTGTTCGAGACTCGTCTGCCCACTGTTTGAGCCACGACAGGTATAATTTACGCCAATTGGCTTGGTCGTTTGGTTGCGACATGAGAAGGTGGAGAAACAGAAACAAGTGAGGCTGCAACGTGACGGCTCGATTATCTTAGATGTAATTGTTGAATAAATGAATAGTGTAGAACGCGCGGAAGAAAAAGTTTCTAAGGAATTGATTAAAAGAGTCTGAATAGCTAAATCCATTTCCACTGAGTAGTAGCATACGTATGTTATTTACCTCGATCTGATGATCTATTGTCTGATGTATGTCGGAATAAGCACTCTCATCGGCAAATACTTCAACATTCCGTCGCATATATCATGATAAAACCTATGAAAAATTAAAGCACTTGACCGTTCCGGTGATTGCCGATATTGCCGATCTGCTCAATAAAATAAACTGGCTCGGAGTTTTAAATTACAGTACGATACAGCACATCTTCAAGCACGTGGCTACCTTGGTTGTCTGTCGGTTTCGGATATTTCCCTAGATAAAACCCTGTTGGATCTTCTTTCCATATCTAACACACACCTACCTTGCATCTCACTCTCGTTCATGCGTATAATCCTTTGTATACTTCTCATTTTTTCCTCTATTCCTTTTTCCCGCTGTTCTGTAGGACAATGTCGGCCCGATGATTGCTTTCTCGTTATCAACGTCAAAAAAAAAAACTCCTATTCTATATGGATTCAAAGGTAAGCAAAATACTGCTAAATAAACGATAATGTTAACTAACGAAAACAGAAAACAGCCAATCGCCGTTCTCGGAAAGGCTGTCATAACTGTAAAAGGCTCAAAACTAAGTGCGATGAAGCGAAACCGAGATGCGGCAACTGTGTCCGTGCCGGCGCACATTGCGATTATAGCATAAAACTCAATTGGTCGGGGCGAACCTCGAAAAAGAACGATCATATAATTCTTCCGAGCAATATAGAGAATCCGTTGGTCGAAAATTCGCAGAAGAGGCCGAAATCTGTCAAGTTTATGAATGTCGATCCTTCGAATTTGACAGAAAAGGCCCCGAAAAGGCGCCGAGTACAATCTAGAAAAACTCAGATCAAGAGCGAAAATGTATATTTGGATCGGTGGGGTTCTTTATCTGGATCAGATAGTATTTCGTCCGAGTTAGCTGGCTCCGACATGGGTTTTACAATGACCGACCCTATCAATGTGGAAAATATTCCTGGACTAAAAATGCTATCTTCGCTCGATTCTGCTTTTGATAGCGATTCTAGTTTCGGCTCTCGTATGGTCGATATATCCGACTACACTTACGATAATGAGTTATCTCTAGCATATACACCTAAGAACCAGCTGTCTATATTCGAGCTAGCACGCATGCAGAATGACCGCGATCTTTTGTCGTTAATCGACAGCAGTTTAGAGTCTGATCTGGCTACTAGCGAGCAGGATGAAGATGCCTCTTCTGTCCCTCCTAGTTTGGAACCGTTGCCGGATTTACTGCAGCAAGTTCCATCGTATCGAGAACTATTTCACTTCTTTGTGAATCACACTGCCAACTGTCTGGTACCTCTTCCTTCAGTATACCCCAATAATCCCTTTAAGAGCATTCTACCTCAGATGGCTATGTCAACTCCCCATCTCCTGTCTCTGGTCATTGCCTATGGAGCAGCGCATCGTGCCGGGTTCCTGAAACTCGAGCACCCTTCCGCAGTGATACAAAGACTCATGTCACGAACTTTGGATGGCCTGATGGCTTCATTGGAAAATCCAATCGAAGCCAATTCCGATACTACTTTGGCCACAGCTACGATGCTCTCTTCTTACAGCGTCATCAATGTGTCAACGTCAGATCGTGATTCATGGCTGACTCATCTTCAAGGCGCACTTAACATCGTCAGAGCTCGTGGCTTGGCTAACAGCATTGAGGGCGGAGCTTTGGAGCTCCAAGATTCTCCTCGAACGGCATCAACAAAGCCGCCTGATCCTCCGCTATTCCCCGAGTTACCACCTGGAGCCCAGGGTCCGCAGCAACTGCGAATTCTGCGTAAAGATCTCAGTTCCAAGGAGGTGAGCTACTTTCTCCTTCGAGTTTTAGCATATATCGATGTCCTGGCTGGACTCTCTTCCAGTACTGGCTCTTCTCTGCTCACTACTAATGAAGATGTTTCTAGCCTATGGTCGGTTCCCCTTTCCAAAAACTCGGAATTCGTTTCGTATGAAGAGATTGGTAATATCGATGTACTTCTTGGTATGGAACTAGACTTGATTCCTATTTATTCAAAGGTCGCCAGCCTGATTCGCCAGCGGTGTTATCTCGAGCAGAAACGGCCCGCTAGTGGCACTCCATCGGTTGAGTGGGACCTCGAAAACGAGAAACTTTTGTCTGATGCACTCGTACTGTCGCAAATGCTTGATTCGTGTGCATCTAATACGGAAGTAAGGCGTCGGGAAAGCATACGGCGCAACTCGGACAATGCTCGTAAACTCGCTGCTATGAGTCTACTATTTACATATTCAGTAATTTTGCATCTATCTCGGCGCGTTAGGTTGCTTGAATCTGATTCTCCCACTGTGGAGCAAGCTACAGCTGCCATTTACAATGTTCTAGAAGCCGAAATACCCATTGGATCTCCAATGGAAGCATGTTTATCATTTCCCATTGTCACAGTGGCTTGTGAGGCTACCGATTTTGCTATGAGAAGCCGCCTGTTGGCCAGGCTTCACTGCATGTCACGGTTCGGTATTGGTCACATAGAGCGGGCAACCGAACTAGTACAGATATGCTGGGCTGAAAACAAGACGTGGTCACAGGTTCTCGAAGAATACGGACAAAGTATCGTACTAGCTTAGCTGGGTTCTGGACTTTAGATCAATGCAATATATATTTATATAAGGCAAAAGCACTAAACACTATACCATTGCAAGTAATGTCTGCAGTCGCTCCTCTTTCTCTGGAACTGCTCGTAATCTCACATCAAGGCCAATCTTCTCCTCTTCTAGTTTGAGTCGCTCTTCGGCATGAAGATCAGTAAAAACGTATCCGCCATAGCCGTCGAATTGCAAGATTAGATCATGATATTTCCAAAGACTCGATCTATGACTAACAGTCAGCATAGAGATCCCTTTCTTCTTGGCCTCGCTAAACATCTTCGATTCAATATCAAGGGTTACTGATGATGTGCATTCATCGAGAATGGCAAACTTCGGCTCATGGTAGAAAAGCCGGGCCATTGCCACTCTTTGCTGGACTCCAATTGATAAGTCCTCCCGCCAATCTCGCACAGCATCCCAACCTCCTACTTGGGTGACGACGTCGGCAATCTTGAATATTTCCAACAATTCAAGCAACTGCTCATCAGACTTTTCGTTGTCTTCTTCTGGCAATGGGTACGTGATTTGTTGCCTTAAAGATCCCTTGCAGAGGTACGGTCGTTGAGGAATATAAAATATATCCTTTGAGGAGGGTCGAACCACTTTTCCCGGCGCATAAACTGGCCAAAGGCCACCCAGAATTCGAAACAGTGAAGATTTTCCGCATCCGTTGGGTCCAACAATAAGCAAATGGTGGCCCCTGCTTACGTGGAAACTCATTGCCGGGACAAGAACATCCCCATTCGGCGAGACAATTGGCACTTTGTCAAACGATATTTCCTCTCCGCTGCCCACTACAGATTCTCCTTTTTTCGAAAGAGTCATTTGCTTGGTTTCCGTTGATGTTTCACCCACCAGATTTTTTCTGTAATTGCCATTGGTAATATCCTCCATGACGTCCATCAAGGAAGTTACTCGACTTGTATACCCAGCCAGCTGGGAGATATCTTTATAGGAAAGCATGACACGGCCAAATGCATCTGAGGACGATACAAGCAGACGCTTGTTTGTTACGAAATTCTGCGAACGGTCGCCAGCAGCCGCCATAGTGTTTGACAAGCCTGGTATGTGAAAAAATACAGGCACTGAGCATAAAACGAGACCCAGGGCACCCCATAGATACTTGATGATAAAATCTTCCAGCATGCCATGATAGAGCCGCAGCCGCAAGACACGACGCACGTGGGCGACCAATGCAAAATAAGACTTATCTAGAATAGATCTCTCTGTATTCTGGCCCCTGTAAAATGCGATTTCCTCGGAATGCTCAATAATTCGAGATTGTAAAAAGCGGTAATTGCCTTCCAAAGATGCTTCTTGGGCAACATATTTGCCAAACGGAGGAGTGAGAACACGAAGCAAGTATCCAGAAAGCTGGACAAGACTGCCCACAACAAACATAGACTCGCCGCCAATGCTATGTGACAATTTCCATGTATAAAGAACCATGTCAAGTAAAGGTTTGGCCACGTTTCCATACAACTCAGAGAGCGAATTGGAAAACTTGAGAACGTCGACAGCAATAAGCTGGTCAGCATTACTGATGCGATCGTCCAGATTGTGGATTGAATAATAAATAGGATTGGACGACTCGTCCTTTGGAATGTATCTCTGGAGCACGTAGTTGGTCAAACGCATGCGATAACGCAGCGCCAGAACGCCCTGCAGGTACTGCAGCATGGAGTTTGTGAATGTCGCCGGCACTGCAACGACCATCCACGTCACAAGGCCCATAAGGAACTCCTTTCCGCGGCCCTTGACGAGCGAGCCGACGAGTTTTCCGTCCAGGGTGGCCACGTACATGCTTAGGAAGCTGCGAAGCACCAGAAACCCCGTCTGCGTCATGAGCAGCCAGAACTCCTTGCAGCGAATGCCGCCGGGAATGAGAATCTTCAGCAGCCGTAGCAGTTTGGAAACAAAGGCCTTGTCGACGTCCACTCTTTCGGCGCCCGACCGGGTTCTTCGCTTGGTAGGCTCCCTGCTGAATTGCCACTGGACACTCAGAAGCATGGCCAGCAACCCCGAGCCATAGACAGAGTAGCCGATTGCCCGTCGATGGCGCAGATACGTGCTGAGCGCATCGGACTTGATTTTGGACATGTTGGCCATGGCAGTTGTGGTGGATGCGAAGGTTGGGAACCGAGGCGAATATGGGGAATTAAGCAGCAACGTAAAAGATGGAGTTAAGGAGTTAAGTCTTGAATGGTTTTATTTGTTGATATAAATTTAGTTTTTTTTTTCTATTTTTTTTACTTTTACCTTTTACATATGAAAAACCGCTCATCAAGCTCGTCGTCGATGCTAATTATTCTTATCCAAAGGCTCTTACAACTTGGCCGGAGGATTGATGTAGTTGATTTGAGCCTTTCCAGAGGCATCGCGACGAACACCGAGCTCCAGTAGCTTGGAAAAGGCGGCCGCGAAATCTTTGTAGAACACGTCCTTGTCCTCGGCGTACTTCTCGACGTATTTGCGGAATTCGGCGTCTTTAACGAGGGCCATGTCGGATGGAAGCATCATCAACTCTTTGTCCTCGTCGTAGTACTGTGTCTCTCCACCGGGGCTCTTGTCCAAATGCCACATGTCAGACTTGAGAAGTAGTTTAAAATAAGTATTACTGAATCGGATAGGATTAGGTACCCACGGCCCGTCGAATCCCGACCGGTTGGCGTGAGTTCGGCCCAAATTATGGGCTCCAGAAAGAGCCACAATCTCCTGGTCATTGAATCCCATTCGGTAGAAAATATTCCTCAGGTGGTCTTGGCCCTGTGCTCCGTCCGGCAGCCTTCCATTTGGTGGTACATTCTTGTCATCGACGTAGTCTAGACGCCCGGGTTTCCAGTCAATGTGGGGCCCACCCATGGCTTCAATGGCAACGGCACCACCCAAAGTCCACAAATCAGCATACGTTATCCACGGAAACTGCTTCTTTATGGGTTCCAAAAAGCCCCGGGCATATTCCAGTCCGTTATTGGCTCCATCCTGTGCTTCTACCTGATATCTCATGGTAGATCCGTTGCTTCCTCCAGTTCCCGTCTTCTTATCATACGTGCCAGAAGCATGCCATGCCAGTCGAACCAGAACCGGGCCTAGTGACCCGTCGTCATAGTCCTCGTTGGGCAAAATCTTCTTAATAGACTCGGCTACTGCCTCGTAATTTCCTTCCGAAGACATCTTACCGGTAGTGTTCTGCCTGACAATAAGGTAATAAAAGTTGTGGCGGACCATCGCGCTGCAACCCCAGTTTATATAGAAGTGGGAGAAGTTGAGGTGGGGTTGGGAACCGAGGAACAAATGCGGGAACAGCCAATAGGATGATTTGTGTTACTAACACGGAAAACAGGTGATAATGATGGGTGTGGTTTTCAATAAGGTGATTGATTGAGGATGGGAATTTGTCCATTTATATAGTTAGAAATATGGCTGATGTTAATGTTGGTATTGATAAAATGAGGTTGTGGGCAATTGGCTGCTCGGTAAGAGCCTAGAACAGCAGAGCGCGTACAATAGGGTATCAATCTGATTTATCTTCAATGCCGATTTGTATAACAGACATTATCGTATGCTGGTATATCCTGTTATATCCTGGCTATAATATCATGTAATACGGTATAGCTTCATACAGTGCTTCATACACTACCTTCATAAAAGGTCCATCGATATCCTCATAAATTACATATGGTCTAACTGATATCCTCTTACATTACATATGGTCTAGCTGATCCATCACTGCGTCCATATTATCATCGCTCTTTTGCCCATTCCTATATTACACTCCTCGTATAAATTCATGATCTAGTCCCTCAGCTGCCGTCATACGTGCTCGAGGATCCCACTGCAAAAACGACTTGATGAACTCCGCAAGCACCGGGTCCCGCTTCTTCTTCAAGAAGTCCCGCTCCAAATCTTTAGTCCATGGCTCTGCTATCTGCAACATTGCCGGTGACGGTCCGCCCACGCTATCGAAAAATATCTTCCTTCGGGAACATTTTTCGATCAGCCCCAAGTCTGGCGGTCCGAGCATCTGCATAATCAAGGCTACTTGTTCTTTCTCGTTATTACCCGCAAATAGTGCCTTGGCCGTCACTAGTTCAGGAACAATGCATCCGAAACTCCAGATATCGATCTTGGTATCGTAGCTCATGCCCATCATAATCTCAGGTGATCGGTAGTACCTAGATTGAACATATGTATATACTCGCTCGCTCTCGTAACATGACGCGCCAAAGTCTATCAGCTTGATTTCACCCTTGTCGACATCACTGATTAATATGTTTTCCGGTTTTAAATCGCAATGGATAATATGCTTGTGATCCAGAAAAGCAAGTGCTTCCAAAATCTGCCTGCTGAAGTGTCTCACTAGGGATATATCAAAGCCCTTGAACTTGTTGAACTTGAGCAGCTCAAACAGATTAATTCCCAGTAGTTCAGTAGCGATGCACATATGGTTTCGGAATGTAAATCGGTCTACATAGTCCAATATTGGTAGCCGACCTCCATACTTTGTTTTATTCCATTCTGTCAGCGATTTCAATAAATCCGCTTCCACAATTGCATGCAGATGGAACCTTTTTCGATTGATGATCATCTTCACGGCAACAAACTTTCCCGTTTTATGGTCAATACACCGCAATACCTTGCCAAAGCTGCCCATACCAAGCTCCGATACAATGCGATATCTGTATGCAAGGTGGTCTCCACTGACTGCTATATAATTTCCATTCTTGTCGTCATATCCGTAGTTGCTTGTACTGGCTTTACGGATATCACCGTTCACCTTCTTTACGTCATTCCTGCCGCAGAAGTATACTCGTCGATAATCAAGAATCTCTCCTTTTTCAAACATATTCAAGCGGCATTTCTTTGTCGCGACAGCGGGAGTCATCGGTTCTATAGCGACTTTTGCATCTTCGTCCGAGGAGCTTCTATCCAAATGTAATACCTTCATCTGTTTTGTCAATGTCTGTGTAGCCGACTGCGAAGTAAGAGACATGCCTTTTAAGATACTTAGAGCTCTTGTAGTCTCTTCCTCCATGTCGAGTGCCCTTTTCGGTGGTGGCGTGGACCCCAGACTCTCAGTCGAGGAGTTATCTGAGGATTTCATGCCAATCTGACTAGGCGACCTTGTATTGCGTAATGCAGATGCGACTCTTGGCGCTTGAAGTGGATGATCAATTGGAAATGGCATCGACCCCGAAAGAGTTCGAAGATTCACACTTGAACGAGAAATCATTCGCTGAGACGCCGCCGCGACGGGCCCCCTGCCAGGACCTCCTGGGCTGTATGAATTGCTCTCGGACATCATATTTGGATAACTGCTTCCAGCTCCAGATGATGTAGGGATCCATGCTTTTGTGGATGATGAATGAGATCTGGCATCCATGCTGGGTTTGTCTAGTGCTGGTGCTGACAGCGGAGCAGGGGATACTTGACCAAGGCTAGAAGAATATGATGCCCTGCTTGCAGATGTATCTATGGGTGGAGGTACATCTCCTATCCGTCTGTATGGTGAGCAGGGCCCTCTGTACCCCGTCCTCATTGGCTGCTGAGGAGGCGGTGTGGACGAGTTGCTTCTTATCGACGCTCCGGCAATAGACTGCCGCTTAAGAGAAGAAAGATTGTCCACAGTGACTGATCTCGGCATGGGTCCCGGGACCCCATGTTTGTCTAGATATGTAGAGTGTCCCTGGAAGGGTTGAAAGGATGCAGGCGGGTTTCGGGGTCCTCCCACGCCAGATACCTTTCTAGGCGCGACGTTAAAGCCGCTATTTTGTGACGTACTATGAAGGTGATGCTCCCCTGATGATGTAGGTGCAAATGATGCTCTTTTTGATAACTGGAGCGGCGGGACCATGCGCCTTCGGGGAGCCAGCTGCTGAGGCAGAGGAGGCACTGGAGGAATGATGCTACTCTGTCGCTTGAGCATTGGCGACACTGGCCTGCGAGCTCGAGGAGCTTCCGTCTTGGGCTTTCTAGTCTTCGAGCCATCGGAAGTTTGGCGCGGTGGCCCCGTGTTGCTCAGAAATATGCGGGACCCGCGTGACTTGAGAGCAGCAGCTTCCTCCGATGCCATAATGTTCAGCCGGCTCTTTCTGCGCGATGAACTGGTAGGTGCCGCATACGTCATTGCAGGCCGTGACGGCTGTCTAGACGGTTCTAATGGTTCAAGTGGTTGAAATGAGCTTCTCCGGCTGTCTGGCAGGGGTCTAGTAGAGTGAGGATTCGGCCTGCCATTTGGTACCTGGATATTGTCTAGACGGGTGTTTCTCCCCATTAGTATGCTTTGCCGCTCATTTCGAGCATTTTGGGGATATCTTATTGGATCTCTGGAGGGTGTTAGTTGGATAATAGAGTCGGGTTGAGGTCGAGGCGGACTTATGGCAGCAGTCAAGGCGTTAAAGAGCCAAAGATTCACAGGTGATCTGTATGAAACATCCGATATTTGATCCTTTGATAGCCTCCAAATGCAGTAGTATTATCAGGCAGTGACTGTATCAGTGTAAAATGTATCCAAATGCACGATATCAGTGTAAAAGGTACCAAAGTGGGCCATTGATCTAGACGTTCCTGTCTCCCCCCCCCCTTGCCGGCCATAATAACTCCGATAGCATGCCGGTGCCAGTCTTCGTCGTGCTCTTATCATCACTAGATACTTACCTTGCTTGCATTGTGTGGCTGCTTGCCGGGCTCGAGCAAACGTAGCGATTCTATGAAACGATCCCCCTGAGACAAAATCAGCCGTTTTCCAGTATAACTGGGCTGTATGCAAAACAGCCCTTTAAAAAATGATGCCAGAGCTATTTCTGAAATATGCTCTATATAGTACAAGTTCCAGCCCTCCTAACACTTGCTGCTGCGCAGTATGCCAATTGTCCCTGTTTGTTTGCACGAGATATCAAGGAGGGAAGTCAACAAACAAATAGGCAAAAATAGCAGCCTCACCAACAACCCAAATCGGTCTTGCAACATGACGTCGCGCAGCACTTTGTTCAAGCTGCTGCTAGTGCAGATGATCTACGATGTTGGGCATGTAGAGGATGGCGATGTTTCGGCATTCAAATCGATTGCGGATCAGTTGAATCGGCACGCGTTGCTCAAGAAGGCCAATGAGCCCAAGACCAATAAAGATGTAGGTAGTTTGGGCAATACGTAGAAATGAGCTACTGACTAGAAGGAATGCATGGCGATTTATCATGAGCTTCTTGAACTGGATACTTCGTCTGTAAACGCCAAGCCGGCGCATAAAGTTGACCCGAAGATTGCTGCTTTGGCCCAGCTCTTGTATGTAGATTATACTGCTGAACTGACTAGACAAATGGACTTGGATAAACAGGAATTCCAACGGCTGGTCAAAGAACTTGATGGCCTTGGAGGCCATACCTGATGTATAGTGTTATAAATGTATATATGGAGGTTAATTTATTGTATATCGGTGCGAATGTGAAGTGTTAGATGGCATTTGATGCTTTTCTTAGTAAATTTGCCTAAACCTGCCTTGAACTTTCATATGAATGCTAACTAAGGATCACATTAAAAACAGAGAATCAGAATTTTTAGAGGATATCTACTACAAAGAGGTCTCCATTGTAATAAAATCACCCATATTAAGCTGATTCAAAATAATAATCAAAATTCGACTATTGTCTACCATGCTAATAGACTTGTAAAGTGCTGTCGGAGGATGTAGATAACACTAGATAGCCGAAACAACCGTAGATTCTCGGCTAAGCAGAGATCTTGACATAAATATGCTCCAACCACTATAGATCATATAAAACCAGCATGATTTACCAAGACTGAACTGTTATTCACCTTGTGCTCGTCACCAGGTCACATGATCTCGGCACGAATCAACCCCGGGTAATCTCCCCCGCCTTAAACCCCACAGTTAAACTTCAATTTATCCTCTGCATCACCTTTTTCTCGGTAATTCCATGTTAGTTTCACACCATCCACTATGGAATTCGCCTCAATCATAGATCGCATACAGGAGGCCGACGGATCGCTGCATGTCCAAGAGACGCTTGTCATATCGCAGGAATCACCTGTTCCTAATGGACCGACCGGCGACTCGGCATCTCCTCATCCTCATCACATAGCAGATGTGGTGATGGACCGGCTCATTGCATCTGTGCTTCAGAAATTACGAAATGCCAGCGAGAACGAGAAATCTGTCTCAGAAGGCAGTCTTCTGCAACTGGCCAGTGATTTACGAAGACTGGGCTCACTGTAAGTATACACCATTGGTAATATCAGGAGGACACGAACACAGAGGGGCGATATACGCACACTGGTGCTATATGTCTATCACTATACACTTAATGAATTCTGTCTATCCACAACTATATTTAAATCTTGAATACTAACAAACAGTGCACATGTTCTGCCTACTGTAAATCATCAGCTTCTGCGCTTTTTCGCATGGAAAGACCCTGCATTCACCATTTCTGCTCTGGTAATCTATACATACATGTGTTTGTATCCGAACCTCATAGTGGCGCTACCAGCAGCTTTTATAATATTCGGTGTCATGGTTCCGGGATATTCATATAAGCATCCACTGCCGAGGAAATTCCAACTGGAACGCCCTCCTGTCAAAATGGCTTTGATCAGCAGTGAAACTGCAGCTCAGGACTCGAAGTCGATATCAGAGTCTGTTTCTCAAATAGAGGCACAAGTGCGAGATCTGGTCAGAGCGGTGGATGATATCGAGGAGTTTTACTATGGGCCTGGTAGTTTCAGAAACGAATCATATAGTGCAGCCATCTATCTGTTGCTCACCATTGCCGCAATAGGTGGTTCCTATATGGCAAAGTTTCTGCCCGTGGCTCCTGTCGTCATACTAGGAGGATGGGGCCTTGTTTGCATGAATCATCCGTCGGTAAGGGACAAAGTAATGACATTCGAGAAAGACTATCTCAGGCGGCATGAAAAGGATTTAGAAAATTTTATCAAAGCATTTGAACAAAGTGAAATTATACATTCAACCCAAAAGGCCCCAGAAGAGGTCCATGATGTTGAGATTTTTGAATTAGAGCAACAGGGCCTTACACCTAGACAATATGATCCTTGGGTATTCACAACAGATATATACGATCCGAGGGGCCAGAATAGACTCCAAGGAGAGAGACCACCTGGATCTATCTTGCTAGATGACGTTTGTGCACCGTCGGGTTGGTATTTTGACGAATCTCATCCTTGGGTTTTAGATCCAGATACCAAAAACTGGATAACGACCCACGGTGTACGAGATGTCGAAGCGGAAGACGAGGGTGCTTGGGCCTACGACTACATGGAAGAACAAAGGGGCCAGTGGCGCCGCAGACGGTGGATTAGACCGTGTTTTAGAAGGGCCGGCTCGCCAAGGGCACCAACAACATAGACAAAGCCTCAAGGGTCAAGGGTCGCCATTATACACATGGGTTCTTTGTTCGTTTTTTACAGTGGTTATCTGTTGTTTACACACAAAGCTTAATTATTTTGGAATGAGCTCCTGTTTTTTATATTTATGCTAGTTCGGCGTAACTTAGCCGAAATGTCTAGATTCTAGACTTGACGATTCCGAGCGACTAAATTCCACGCCGGAAATAATTGCTAAAATTATTTTTCCTAGCAGACTATTATCCGCTTGCGAAGATCTAGGCTTTTGTTGTTTTGGGCCAGTTGCTGTCCAAATTGGTTCAAAGCCACATTGGCCACCACAAGCAACGCTAGCGCTAGGGACCCAGAAACGTGCTAGTTAGTGAAAAATAGTGCCTTTTTTTCGAGACTAGGCTTTGTTAGTCCCGCCCGGTTTTAATCAAGCCGAAGTTGAAAGCATCAAGTTAATTCATGTATTCAATGCGGTCGACAAACAGAATTCACACCATGATAACTAGTATAGGCTATGTTGTCCTTGTTTGCTCGAGAATGGAGCTACACAAGCGTTGCCAGGGCAGGTTCACGGCAGATCTTTTGATGCAGGGTTTTCCTAAACGCGATCTGGGATCCGAAAAAGAAAAAAAAAATTTAATTGAGATCGGGACAACAAGCTTTTTTCCCTGAAACACTGAAACATGTGCAAATCACCAGGCGGTTATACTACATATGACTAGATGGAACATTTCGCAACCATATCGATAAGGAATATTTGGTGCCGTACCATTGTATTCACTTAAAATACGACATTTGTTAGTTACGCATCACAGTGGTGGAATGGGCTGATGGCGAAGCAAACGAGGCAATTTTTCATGCACCCCTGCTAAGTCCGAAGATCACTTTCCCACAACGCCGTCAAGGGGCGCCGAAAAGGGTGCCGCTGCGGTAACTCAATTTCCTTCCTCGGCAATCAACATGGGCCATTGCCGATTTTAAAGGCCATGCATCGGATAAACTCCATGCATGGTATGCGGAAAATATAGAAAGAAATCGATTCAAAGGATTTCGAGCGTAAAGAGAAAAAAAAAAGATATATCTGTAGTCGTCCAGCTTCAGCGTTTGATTCATAATCAGTACGTCCCGAAAAAAATGTTACCGTGAGGTTATTAAGGCCGAGACTTAATTCCGTACCGATTGGGACTTGAAAAACCCTAGACAACAACATAGTTTATCTTTACTCAATTTCAAACGGCCGTTTACCCAAAGGAACAATAAAAAAGCCAAAAGTCCAAATAAGAAAAAATTCCAAAAAAAGAGAAGTTCGGCTGGAGTTTCGTTGCGGTTCTCGTCCATGTGAGTAACAAATCAATTAATTCGTTGCGTTCAAAATGATGACCCTTGTCTTACAAGGCGGTTGCCGCCGATGACATGCTTGCGTCCGACATTACCCAAAAAAGAAAATGTAGTCTTACCAGATTAGACAGATAATCCGTTATATTTCCTATTGAGTAAACAGAATTTCCTTTCTTCGGATTATTTTCGAGAGATGTTGCAATCTGAGGGCCGCATTTGGCAGATGCGGCGCCAAACAGGGCTATCAGAAGGATGGCTCGCAGCAACAATGAAGCACATGGATGAGCAAAGAGATTACCACTTCGACGAATGGTACCCAAGATTTTCCCGTGGGTGCACGCCTCTTTTGTTTGGCCGGAAAATAATTCTTCCTCCTCTGCTATACCTTCGTTTATCGGCTGGAAATCCCTGGAGTCTCGTGAAACACACTCCGAGTAGGCATGATTCTGAATAGAGCCGTGCTGTTCGCAGCATTTTCCTCTTTGGCTCTGGCTGTTTCAAACAGCTCCTCGATTGGCGTGAATAGTACCGTCTCTACCACGACCAGTACGAGTATCAGTGCCTCGAGTGTTAGTCCCTCGACTACTAGCGTCTCAACTACCAGTAATTCTACAATCGCTTCTAGTTCCGACACTACTGTGGCTACCTCATATGAGCCTTCCAGTAGCGTTCCTAGCAGCCTGGTGAATAGTACCACCAGTGTGGTTCCGTCTAGCACGGTTTCTTCCGCAACCAGCAACAGTACCACTTCCTCTGCTACCAGCACATCCGTTTCTAGTTCTACTGTAAGCAATGGTACTACATCATCAGTTTCTTCGACGTTTAGCAGCAGCCTTTATGCGAGTAACAGTACGGTATCATCGGTTTCGAGCAGCTCGTTGTTGAATTCATCGTCGTCGACAATTCCTAGTACGTCGGCAAATTCGTCTACAGCGCCAGTTACAACAACAAGCAAGCCAGTGAACTCGACCTCGTCGTCTTTGGAATCTACGTTACTGAATTCGAGTACAAAGACAGTCAATTCGTCGACGACGTCAAAGTACAGTAGCTCAAAACTCTTGAATTCTAGTACAACGGCTGCCAGTTCTTCCTCGACATCTAAGCTTTTAAATTCTAGTACGAAGGCAGTCAATTCGTCGACGACGTCAAAGTACAGTAGCTCGAAACTCTTGAATTCTAGTACGGCGGTTGTCAATTCTTCTTCGACATCTAAGCTTTTAAATTCAAGTACTAAGGCAGTCAATTCGTCGACGACGTCAAAGTACAGTAGCTCGAAACTCTTGAATTCTAGTACGGCGGTTGTCAATTCTTCTTCGACATCTAAGCTTTTAAATTCAAGTACTAAGGCAGTCAATTCGTCGACGACGTCAAAGTACAGTAGCTCGAAACTCTTGAATTCTACTACGACGACTGCCAATTCTTCCTCGACATCTAAGGTCTTGAATTCTAGTACGAAGGCGGCCAATTCGTCCGCGACATCGAAGTACAGTAGCTCCAAGTTGTTGAATTCTAGTACAAAAGCAACCAATTCGTCGTCCACCAAGCTGCTGAATTCGAGTACCAAGGCAGTCAACTCGTCGTCAACTTCTAAGGTCTTGAATTCTAGTACGAAGGCGGTCAATTCGTCGGCAACCTCGAAGTACAGTAGCTCCAAGTTCTTGAACTCCAGCACTAAGGCCGTGAATTCGTCGTCTACGAAGGCTGTCAATTCGTCGTCTACCAAGCTGTTGAATTCTAGTACGAAGGCAGTCAACTCGTCGTCTACATCCAAGCTGGTGAATTCGAGTACAAAGGCTGTCAACTCGTCAGCGACGTCTAAGTACAGTAGCTCCAAGTTCTTGAATTCTAGCACTAAGGCCGTCAATTCGTCGTCTACCAAGCTGTTGAATTCTAGTACGAAGGCAGTCAATTCCTCGTCGACTTCTAAGCTTTTGAATTCTA